>WURT03517260.1:0-21503 GCA_009936505.3 Holothuria glaberrima | reverse complement strand
ATTAAATATTTTATGAATGGCCAGGACATCATACAAAAGTTACTTTAAGGCTTATTTACCCAATCCTGACAATTGAAACTTTGTGGAGAATGATTTCCATATGGAAGTTTGACATTACAGTCAAATTTAAATGGTCTCTTTGAATGATAAAAGGTAAAGCGGTGCAAATTTTTACACCTCTGTAGATTCTCTTCTTCTGTTTCATCAAGTTTTGGAATTTCTGAGATGGACGCGTCGGAGATATTTTCAGGATAACAGTCATCACCTGTGAGGCGAAAAAAGTGAAATTAAAGTACATTTTGGACTACTTAGTACTTTACTTACCTCTAGGGCTGGAGAAAATGTTTGTATCCCAGGGAGGGAGTAAAATTTCCCACAATTCTTTCTGTATTTTCATTTACAAAAAAAGCAAAATTTTCCTCCAATTGCTAGAATTTCCCTCAAAATGCACAAATATCCCAGGAAGGAACATCCCAGCTTTCCAACTTTTTCCACCCATGCTTATCTTGGCCACTGCAACTTTTGAAGAGGCTCATCTTCTCTGCCACAGAGTATCATCTGGCAATGCTTTGAATCCCAACTAGTTGGTACACTTCCTTCCTAACAGAACGCTTGCTTTAAGTTGCCATCCATTCATAAGCCCACAAATCCCAAGAGAACAAATTACGATATCTGGTAATAACATTGCCAGACATTACATCATTTTCTCCCTCCCATAGAAACAATCAGAAAGATTATGGCATGCTACACATGGAAGGGATTTTCTCCAAAGGCCAGGGAAAGTACTGTATGCCCCAAAGATCAAGCCCCTCCCCCTCTCTACTTCCTGTAAAATTACTGAAAATAGGGCTTAAATTACTGACATTAAACTTCCAATAGTCATGTGCCTATATATCTAGGTCCATATGAAATTTAGGCATTCAAAATTTAACACAGCCTATAATCACTGATTAAGCTTTGAACTTATTATTAATAAGTTCAATGCTTTGCATCTACACCACCTTCCACAAAAAAGAGAAAATTTGGACAGAAATACCCAGGATGGTCTCCCCCACCCCCACCCGCCCCAAAAAAATCTTAAAAGAGTCTGCAGAGACTGATGCTCGTACTGTCTATTTACAATACCTAAATTCAATAAATAGTTTGACAAGATAAATTAGAAGTATCATAATGCCAGCACTTAGAGTACATACACTATGCAGAGCAATGTGACTGTGCTTAGCTTAAAGGCAATCGCTCCACAGTTGCTTTGAAAAAACAGCAAACTCTTGCAAATCTCCTATTTTTCCTAACAAGTACCCCTGAAGATGTTTTTGAACATAACTATTACAAAGAGAAGATAAAGCAAAGAGTTATTCTCCAAGAATTTGACAATTCAGTAAGAAAAATGTTGGCACAAAATCAAAAAGAGCCATTCATGAATTAGGATGAGAGGGTACACTTATTCTGATTGGGGTGACTGCATTTTCACTTTAATGAACTGATAGCTGTCTGGAAGAATTGAAGGCCAAAAACAGAAATGGTTTGATTATTTTGAAATACAGTACTGTACACAGACACATCTTGAACTTTTCAAGGTATGAAATCTCATGCTTTTGTTCCTTCTCCAATTCACACCTGAAGGCACTTGTTATGGTACTGTTCCTGTTCCCTACAAAACAAACTGCCTGTAAGTCTTTGATGGAAGAAGGATGGAACTAGTACCATTTTGACCCAATTCTGGTTCAACTGAAAATGCCAGATGTCTATGAAAGCAACAGAGTGACTCAGTGACATAACACAAAAAATATCACATTTCTCAAGACATTTTCTCAGCAAATATTTTTTTTTTCATGTTTTTGGTGGCAGGGATAGGTTTCCTTGGCATGGGGCTTTAGGGGAGGGGGAAGAAACCTACCCAATGGGAAAAAACCTTGCAAGGAATACATATTTTGAAAAGTTGAAGTAGCTGGATAGCTGTACACCCTAATCCCTGTGTATACAAACAGCAGTACTAAACTGTGTGCATATCGTTCAGTAGGAGGCATGTACAGTATGGTAGTGGTATTAAGGTTCCATGCACCTAGGCAACAGTGGTATCATACTGTACATGGTACATTAACAAAACGAAAACTGTTAGATTAATTACTGCGTGCATACTTTAGACAGAAAAGGCTACTGGATGTCAACAAAGAACATGACACAGGTGAATCCATGCATGGGTGGCAATCTTGGGGGACATGTCCCCCTAATATTTGAGAAAGCACCCATTGAATTTGATTTTTGACAGTTTATTGGGGTCACATGTCTGCCCAATATTGAGAACAAATCTCTGCCTCTGAATCCATGACATTATAGCCCCTTCAACCTATCTGCAGTGTATGTACCATATACTGCAATAAATCTGTTGTTCAAGGCCCACTCTTCTCCCCTCCCCCACCCTAAATCTCTTGCTTTTCAAGGCCCCTCCCCCTTCCCCTAGTGAAATACTGACTGACCTTATGGTTGCCAACATGAATGTTAATACACACCATTTCTTATTTTCTTTTCTTCATTATTCAAAATGTTTTCATTATACTCTAACTTATTCTTTTACTGTGGCTTAAATTGTATTTAATTAATGCCCAACCTGGAAATGTACTAATCAAACAGTCTTTAAGGTAAAAGCCAACAGGCAGGTTGATCTCCATTCCTTCATCCATTATTTTAGCGGCATAATTCTGGACATCCACTAGTCTTGGGAAGTTAACACACCTTGCACATTCAATGATTTGGGGTGGTATCAATGGCATATCTTGTTGACAATAATGCTGCATTCCTTCAGCAGGATTTAACCACTGTAACAGGAGAAAAAGGCACTTATTGAAAGAAATGAACAGAAAAAAAACAGAGCACAGTAATAATTCAACTAATTTTTCATGCACATTCTGAATTCGGTTAAAGGGGCTCATTGAGTTGACATCAATTATATTTGTGAGGAGTTTGAAGGTAATCATTGTATGAAAATGCTTCTAACGAACCTCACTACTCATGTATCACTTCCCAGAGTTACCAAAAATGTGAGAAATTGTAGTTTTTGTGGACAGGGATTGCATATGACTACCACATAATGGTAAAAAGTGTCTGGTCACACATTTGTAATAAATGATTTTAACCATCACTCTACTTGCCCTGTCATTGCCATTCAAGCTGTGAGTCATATAGGCAGAATCTCTTTAGTTTGATCATTTACCTCAAGATGTGAGTAAATCTCAACAAGTGTGAAAAAAATTATGAATTTTGTGAACCAACTCAATAAGCCCCTTTAAATTTTAACTCCTTATTGGCAAGCTATAAAAGTTAAATGCCAATTTCTTTTTCAAGAGTACACTTTGAAACCTTGGATAATTTTCAACACCTCTTTGAATACAGTATCATCCATAAATTTGAAGTCTTACATACTTCTGCAAAAGTCCCAAGAACAGGTGTGGAGCTACAAGTAAAACCTCCTCCGCCACTCAAAGGTTTCTGCTCCCCATTGAGCTATGTCTTGTGAAGGGACACCAAACTTATTAATGTGGCTAGCCTCTCAAACTTCATACCGCTACTGTACATCATGGGTCTGTCATAAATTACCCCATTCTAACCTCGCTGAAAAGAACAGATAGAAAGAATCTTAGCCACAAGCCTGAGAAGTGGTCCTTGCACTTTTTTACTCAAGGTCAATCCTCTTACAGTTTCCACAGTAATTTGTTGTCATAGAGGGAATATTTTGTAGTTGTTATGGTAAAACCGGTTAGACTCAGCAATATGTAAATCATTTGGAATGAATTTGTATTGAATATTAAAACAAGCTGTTCAACTAACATACAAAAGCTTTAACACATTCCCACAAGACATGTCTGACACTCAATTGCATAGATCTCATTATGATGCAAACAAAAGTTGTGCTGGAACTGCATCTTTCTGATGGTTGGAGATTATCCAGATTTCTGGAACTTGTGTAGAAATTAGTCAGTCACTTTAGATTTCATCTACCATGTTTTTCATTTTACTGTGGAATTCTGCAGTACTTGTAGCTAGCCTGCAAACCTTTTAAGTACTTTAATATGCTCATAAAATTTGAGAATTAGAATGTGTTGCCTCTCTGTGCAACAGTCACAGACGCATGTACTGTATCTCATTGGATTAATTAAGATACAGTATTTCATTGGCCTATCAAAGTGGCCTGCCTACAGGGTAGCTGTGTGGTCTTCATCCTATCAGAGATGGTCAAATTTTTGTCACAAAGCTCCGAAGATGTCGTACTTTTAAGACAGGCACACATCACCCCAAGTACATTTTGGGTTCGGGGTAACCAAAACTCTCAAATGGTGACTGCTATTAAGTTGACATCACAGTTTAATTCAAAAGATGCAGAGTACTGTAGCTCAGATTACACAGTATGCAGAGAAAGTACTCTGATTACACATTAAAGCCTTGTATGCTAACCTACTGCTAACCAGGTTATCTGGTCATCCCAGACAGTTCTCATTCTCCTAACTACAGTATGCAACTTGTAGCTCCTCCCATACTGTAACTGTATATAAAAGCTCCTTGTTCAAGCACAGACCTACTTTATTGCTGAAGGCCATGTTCTGGTGAGCATACAAGGCTATTAATTATTCAGAGTCATCCAAGCACTTCTCTGCATTGTGTGGAATGAGAGCTAGTACTCTGCATCTTTTGAATTTCAAACTTTGATGTCAATCAAAGAGCAGTCACCAACTGAGAATTTTGATACAGCATCCCACACTAAAAATATACTTTGAGGTGACCAGTGTCTGTCTTTAGGGAATTAACTAGGTTTGTGTATGCACAACCAACTAGGTCCATGTCTGCACAAGGGGGAGCTTTAGACGGTCATGGGATGGGCATTTTTTGTAACTTGGTTGGGAGAATTAGGACTGTCTGGGATGTGGAAATTCTCCCTTTAATAGCAATGAACTTTATTCTTTCTATTATGCAAATTGGTCTTAATGTATACATACTGTAGGCATAAACTGTCATACCAGGGAGAATAAGTACCATACCAGGGTGGTGTCATGTGCCATGTGCGATGGTAGAAATCCACTCTATATAAATGTTTAATTGCTTAAATCTGCCAATCACCTTATGGGTGTGTGGTACCTGTAAATGAGGTTTCCTAACTTTTCTGACTCATATGTAATGCAGTTTGCTTGAATATCAGCAAACATTGGTTTGTTATAGCCACTGTATTAGCCTTAAAGGGGCATTACCTGTTTAAGAAAAGGGAAATACATATTAAACACAGCCTTGTCTGAAGTGTATCGTTTGAATTGTTAAAAAAAAAAACCACAAAAAATATGAAAATTGATAATTTTAACTTAGTAACTTGGTTGGGAGAATTAGGACTGTCTAGGATGTGGAAATTCTCCCTTTAATAGCAATGAACTTTATTCTTTCTATTATGCAAATTGGTCTCAATGTATGTACTGTAGGCGTAAACTGTCGTACCAGGGAGAATAAGTACCATACCAGGGTGGTGTCATGTGCCATGTGCGATGGGAGAAATCCACTCTATATAAATGTTTAATTGCTTAAATCTAGCCAATCACCTTATGGGTGTGTGGTACTTGTAAATGAGGTTTCCTAACTTTTCTGACTCATATGTAATGTAGTTTGCTTGAATATCAGCAAACATTGGTTTGTTATAGCTACTGTATTAGCCTTAAAGGGGCATTACCTGTTTAAGAAAAGGGAAATACATATTAAACACAGCCTTGTCCGAAGTGTATCGTTTGAACTGTTAAAAAAAAAAACCCACAAAAAATATGAAAATTGATAATGCTTGCACTGCAATCTTTATTCCATTCAATTCCACTCCTGGTTGAACAAACCAACGGGAGTGTTCTGATATACTGTATGAATATGCAAAAGGCAGCACGACGGAAGGTGTCGACGTATATGCCAGCGAACGATTACTGAACACTTGATATCCACGCTATAAGCCAGCCTTACTATGCACCTTTTTACGTATTTTTCGCATGATTCTGAAGGTAGGCTTAGAGAAAATACTAGCATTTTTAAGTCTTATTAACCCACGAGACTGGCCTTTGATATAATAGGCTATGTGAGTACCACCTCCGAGAAATAACACTGAACAATTCTTGAACCATTCAAATCCTGGATGGTCAACGGTATCAGCTTGAAGTGTGACATCTGAGATGTTTTCCCTCCGTCCCAAGGTCAAACTTTCCTTGTTATCTTTTCCATGTGAAATGTTCACACTGGCAGTTGCCTTGTTTAAAACAGGGATTTGTGATTGAACCAACACAAATGATGTTGGGGACTCTTGGAGAAACCATCCCCACAACAATCGAAATTGACCAAGGGAAAAACATTGCTCACAGAGAAAACCGAATTGCCAATTAGCCCTCGGATTTGCCTTAAATCTCTGTAACTGTTGTGTACATCAAAAAAGCTACCAAGACTTACACAGGCACGGGTAAGCATTTTGGATTTTCATATCGTTAGATTGGTTCCCCTAGCTTGTAATCGGCATGTACGCTCGGGAAACATTTTTCGTCAGTTAGTGTATCATGGAACATTTAACTATATTTGATTATGTACCTGCATGTACCGCTCAAGGACAAAAACTTGGGATGCGGGGAAGAACACAAGTGTACAGGTGTATTAACTGGTTATTGTTACCAGCGTCTGAGTATGCAACTGTCTTCTTGAACTGTGTTATATAGGGGTTAAAATCTATGTACTTTTGCTGCAAAAATGCAGGTGTATTGTGCAGTAATACAACCTTCAAAATCACACTTTTCCCAGCGAATTGTGAACAACCGTGGCAATAAAGGCCCACTAAATGTACAGTTCTTTGGTACACGCATCTGCACAACACCTTGAATATTCATATACTGTTCCGATAGGCGTGGTTAAAGCTAGTTGTAATGAGACGGTTTGTTTCAAAAAAGCCAACAGATTTTGACTGTTTTTGCACCGTTTCTCCAAATTTTGCCATTCTCACTACCATTTTCAGTTACAACATGAACAGCTTCATCCATTATTAGCATAGTAAGTGTATCGACAAATAAAGAAAAACATCAGACCCTATGTAAATTTCCCTATTCTTGATCAGGTAACATCACTTTAAATAGTGTGAAAACTTTGTCTGCTCTGTAGGGCATAATCCCAGTGACTTATATATGAATATTTGGAGGTATCTGTACAATTATGTCAGAAATTGCCCATATCTTATGTCAATCAAAGTATTGGGACCAATTGCATATAATATGTTAGTATTGCTTTTGCAAGGGTGCAGTATTTGGTAGTACAGTGTATTCAGTGGTTCCTTTGCAACTATGGCAGACAAATCATCACAGACGATTCCCTTTGGACAACTCCCTATGGACAATTCAAATTTCCACCCTGACGATTCACAATGCAGATACTTTCCACCTATAGCAAGTACAGTAAGTCTGTGCATTTTATAGAGTAGAAGGCCCCTATTGTTTGGGAGGTCAAAGGTCTTGTAGCCTGCATGGTTGTTGAAGTTTAAAGTCTGAAAATATCAAAGTAAAGGTTGTTATCAAGATGTGGCAGTACTTCTCACAAGTGTGTGGATGCAAGATGCAACACACATTGATCAGTGTAATGGACCTTGGCATACATTTTAGGACCCACTCATGCATAAAAGTCTTGTGAAAGGATGTCATCAGAACCTCAATGATGCATTGTGGTTATGATGTAGCATCACCACTCACCTGGTCACTTGCCATTTCGTTCTCATCGATAATTACTCTCGGCATTGAGTCAAGTGTACTCAAGTAGAAGATTGTATCATATCGTCTTGGGTAAGTTCTCGGAGTCAATAAGTTGCTTATTTCAAAAAGAGACCAAAGATTTGGAAAAATGTCAAGTTCTTGACACATTACTAAGAACTGATTTGCATCCTTGTAAATCTTTTGTCTCCATTCCAAAAATTTGTTCTCCTCAAGTCCCTTATAGAAAGAGGATGGTGCAAATGTTTTTGCTGACACAGTTTTCATACTTTGCTTTACATCATCATGGGAACTTGCAATTAATATGCCACTTTCCTCAAAGGTTTCTCGAATGGCACATAACCTGAAGGCAATATCATTTGGCAAAAGATCTTTGGCTCTTGGGGAAGTTATTAGGCCAGCTCTGGGTTTAAGTTTTAAATGTTCCCATCCAAAATTATCCACTGTTTCAATTCCCAACTGGTTGAAGACCTGCATCCATTCTAGACTGAAATCAGCATCATCAATTACACCCCCTGGGAAGACACTTGCACCCCCAAATGCATTGTTGCCACCCTGCCTTTTCAAGAACAACATCTTGTAATCGAAAACGGAATTTTGTGATTGATTGTCGTCTTTGGCAACAATCATGAGTGAAGCTGCATCCTGCCAATCCTTATGGTATTCAGCCCGCGTTGCAGTCGTACACAGTTTTCTTCTACATGGTCCACTCACACGACATTGGCCAGCGACGATTTCGCGGAATCGGTTTGTAAAGACATGCTGGGTGCTATGTGCTTTCACCAGGTACCTGCTAGTCCGACATGAACATGTGCCGGTTAGTAAGCGTAAACGTGACGACAGCATGTTCATTTCATTCGAAAGTTCTAATTAAATGGAAGAAGATATCTCATACCCAGCTTCTTGAATTATCGAAATACCTTTTACAGGACGGCAGAAGGTGATCAGCATTTTAGGGGTAACGTCTCACTCACTACTAGTACTAGACATTTTGAATCTTGGTTTAGCAGCCAGCTGGGCGTAGCGAAGTGCAACAGCCTGCGCTGCGTACACGGGGTCGAAAATTGGATTGGACTTCCGCCTCGTCGAAAGGCTCAAATAACATAAGACTTGCAACTGGTGCGCGGTGTATAAGGGTGTACCTCTATATTTTTGCGATGAGGACAACGAAAGTTACACTTTTTTACAGCACGAGATAGCCTTGTCAGGCGTTTGTGCTGACCCAGAAAGAAGTTGATACAGGCACGTACAAAGACCATCCTAAATCGGGACCAAAACGAGACCGTCAGTGTGGAGTTTGACTAACGGTTGGGTGGTGTGAACGGTCATGAATGAAGGCAAACGTCATTTTCGTCTCGGTTGGTCTGACCATTTTAAAGAAACAATAGAGAACCGAATGCCGATGTTTGTGTAATTATTCCAGTACGAGCACGCCAAATTTTCCTACCTTTCTACGAACCCACACTTACTCAACTTGAACTTATGCGAAGTACTAGTATACGGTATAATATGTGGCGATATATATAGGTCCACGTGTATTCCGATGAATAATAGATAAACAGACAGAACGCAAATCATAGTTGACAAAATCGGAAATACTTGTGAAACAAATTTATTGTTGAAATTTTCGGTCCTACCTAGGACCTTCGTCAGCAACTACTAGACTGGCAATTCGAATAAAAAACAGTGACTATAGAAAAGTGTTTCTGCTTTCTTTTATAGAAATAGTTCTTTTAAGTGCACCTTTTGTGTTCTTTTAATGCTACATTGGTTGCAGCTCATTTTTGAATTCTTTTAGATTTTAAGTCTTTGATCGCTGCTTCCACACTTCTCTATAGTCACTGTTTTTTATTCGAATTGCCAGTCGCGTAGTTGCCGACGTGGAATTAAATCCTTCCAAGGTCGCTCTGTGATCCTGTTTCGTGATTCCTACGAAACTGATCTCCTGCCCAGCAGCATGCGATGCGAATGTCATATTACCCCACTAGTAAGTGGCCAATGCAGTTAAGTGGCCAATGCAGTGGACTGCAGCATCCTAACGTTAAGGCCCATTCCAAAAGCAAAACATATCGTTGTCCGTCGCAAACATCACAAGTTCATCATTGCGTAGTAACTTTGTTTACATGATTCCGATCAGCCATTGGCTGTTGAATATGGGCATACGTAGGTGGGGGGGGGGGGCATTGGGCCATGGTCCCCCCTCTCGGATTCCAATTTTTTTTTAGACCCTAAAAATACGCAAATTTTGTAACACAAATTTTAATTCAAAAGGTAGCATATTTGGCACCAGATTGCAAACACTGGTGCACATAAAAAAGTGAAATTTACTCAGACTTGGGGGGAACTGAGGTGGCATTACACCATCATCTGTAATTCCCCAATCACCAAATTCTGGCGGCCCACTGCTGGGAAGTGCCATTTCTAGCGATCTGAGAAGCATTTTCTCCCCAAGTTTTCTTGCCAGCCTATGGAAGCGTTCCGCTTAGATTGTGGGCCTAATCGTGAAAGGGCCACAAACTATTTTGCCCCCCCCCCCACAAGCTAAATCCGGCCCTGCCTAGAGTATTCCAGACTGAATCCAGAGGTGGTCACTGTATGGAACATAGGGAATCCCACATTGTCGATTACCGTAAGGCTACACTAAAGATCGATTCAGTCTGATCGTGAACTGATCCAGCCGAAATGTATAGTCGAAGGGGCCCCACATTAGTTTGTGCCTATCCCTCCCCTCCCCCAAGGTAAATCCGGCCCAGTGCACATGCTTAATTGGTATTACACTACAGGTATGCGCAGTATGCGAGGCTGAATGAGAACTACTCCAGCATGCACAGGACGTTTTGGGTATTAGAGAGGTACTTTGTAAAAGCGACTGTACTACTAAGGTTATAAAAAGCGGTGAAAGGGTCTTTCAAAAACAGACGCCGTTTACGAACTATTTTTCGTTTTATATTTACAACTTGTCTTTTAAATCAAATATGTACGATAATGTAAAAGAATATAGCCAGAGAGTTGAGGGAAAGTGTATTTTCTTCAGTATTCAAGGCGTTCCAATCAAAAATTTCAGAAATATTTTTATTCCTTACCTCCAAAGTTTCTAATATGTAGATATGCGACTAGTTCAAAAGCGTCGGTATGAAATAAGATGTGACAACGGACTTACACTATGGAAACAGTTGGGTAAACCCAAGCAAATAATTTACTGTCCGTATGACCCAGATTTTCCATTGTCAACACGGCTCAACATGTCAAGGTGGAATTACCCACACCCATCGCACTATAAATTCCATCTGTTTATGTTTAAGAAAAATGTATAGCCTACCCATCTGGTGTCTGGTAAATTGATATACGTATTACGACGTATGAGAAGCATGCTTAAACCTGTCACGACTTTCATGGTGTCTACAGTACCTGCAGCAACAAAGAACATGTGCATAATGTTACATACTGGCGTTCAGGCAGGCTTACCTACATGACTGAACGTTGAAACTGGAAGTTCCACACTGTTTCGGTCCGTTTTTACTATCAGTACTATCACTGTGCAGGCAGCTATTAAATGTTAAGCCTGTCCATGCTTTGTTACCGTTTTCTTGCACACATTCTAAATTAGTCCCAACGAAGGACCTCGTTCATAAATAGAAACTCCTTTTAATGTAGAGTGAAATGTTACTGATTGATGAAATGCCGACAGTTTATATTTCAGAAAGAAATTTTAGTTGAATGTGCGCTTATTTTCTCATTAATACAATAAGAATACATAACTTGAAATTCACAAGCGAAGTAATCAGCGGATGGATTTATCGTAAAGTTTAATGTGATGCGAGTTGGATGTGGGTGCCGTATAGCATGCTGAGTATTTAGTGTGCCACAACGTGTACGTGGTTACAGAGAGTTGATCGCAACACGATTACCTACAGAATTCAGATGTGACCATGCAGGTCAATGCTTTGGTTGAATATGAACAGAGAACTGTACATATGGTTAGCCATCGTACCCATAATGCGATAGAGCCTACGCGAAGCGATTTGATGCTTCGCGAAGCATATTTTCACCTAATTTAAGCCAAATTAAACATACGCGTAGTCAAATTTAATATACGGGAAGGCGAGAAACAAATGTCGTACATGAAGCACTAAGCAATATTTTCAGTCAACTATCTCTCAAGCTTCGCGGGGCTGCAAAAATTTGGCTACGCGTATGTTAAATTTGGCTACCCGTCTGTTAAATTTGGCTTCGCGTAGGTGAAAATTGGTTTCGCGAAGCATTAAATCGCTTCGCGTAGCGTCTATCGCGTTACGGGTGCGATGGCCTACCATACTGTACACTGCATAACGCAACAGCAATCGGGACGGAACTCTACAGGTGCCGTGTGATGAATGTACTGGCCACAACGCGTAGTTAGAGTTGATCCAAAATGACAACGTGGCTATATGGCCTATGCCGGCAGGTCAATGCTTTGGTTAAATATATGATCTTGATAAGCCCTTCAAATATTAAAGATTTTTTGCAAGTCATTCCAAAGGTAGTCAAGTTTATTTGGTGTCAGTGAACTTGGGGACTAAATAAACGCTGTATCAAATCCACGACAAAACTAGCTCGACTTTAACTGCAAGGACTTACCTAACACGCACTACAATTCTGCGTACGTGTATTTGCAAGCAAATGCAGTTCTAGTGTTACCTGGTTACAATTAAATTGTGGTTTGCGCCTATGGGAGTGGCGCTCTTCTCCTTCGGTTTAACCAAATCAAATGTGCTTGTGACCAAGTAGGTTGGGTTGAATATGACAACTTCCACTGCTAAGATCTCTGGAATCACACGTCAGATTTCAATGCAAATTTCACTAGAATGCTAAGATTGAGCACTCCTCCAACATACCGAAACTTAAGTCAAGCCTAAATCCTTCTTTTAAATGGGATATTTTACCATGCCTATGGAAGTGGTATTAACAACAAACTATGGATGAAGAAAAAATGTGCCAGTAAACTTCTCTTGCTTTGGAATTCAAACGGGTTGTGTCTCTCTAAACTTAACCTATAGGCTTATGTCAACCAATGCTGAAGCACAAGTGTCAGAACTTTTTAAAATCTAATCTCTCATGGGCATGAGAGATTGCAGCCGGAAGGTCTAGGGTTCGAATCCTGGCTGGGTCATACCGAAGACTTTAAAAATGGAACCTATTGCCATTGTACTTGGTGCTCAGCATAAGCAAAGGAGTAGGGAAAACAAACCAGTGAGCCACAACGGGAAAAAGGCCGTGGCCGGCTCGACTTAAACCAATTGGTTAGAAACTGGGCCGTAAATGCACAAGCACAATGGCAGTAGGTTCCATTTTTAAAGTCTTCGGTATGACCGGCCAGGATTCGAACCCTAGACCTTCTGGCTGCGAGTCGGATGCTCTAACCACTTGACCATGCAGTTCAAGAAGGGATAAACAGGAATGTAGGAAAGCCAAAACGCAAGTACCCATTGCCGCTATATACTGTGTACCTTTGTGCATGGGTATAAGGAGGGAGGCAAATAGTGTGGAGGAAAGTGCCCCCCCAATGCCCCTGATGACATCTCTGCACCAAACTGCAGATATGTGACGGGAATTGTTTCTGACACTATGTTAGATATTTTTCTGGTGATGTTGGATAAAAATAGGGCCAAAGCAAAAAAGATTTTTGGTAAATATTTTCAATCATCCACTGGCAAGCAAATTAGCCTAATACAAACAGAATGCAAAAGTGCCATGTGTTGTCGATTATTTTTTTGCACTAGACTTGTTTGGTTGCAACGTTACCACAACCAGCTGGTACAACATTTCTATCCTGGATAATTTTTATTTTGTTTTAAAGGTCTTTTGCAGTCATGTTGAGCCAATCTTTGAAAAAATCCATTCTGATTGGGTTTTGGGTTACCATATTTATTTTCTGGAAAGGAGGACATGGATCGCCGTCCTAGGGAGGGTTGCCCCCTCTCCTTTGGAAACTTTCCGGTTTTCAAGGGTGTCTAGATGCAAAATGGGGCAATGTTTGTTGCTTTAACCAGAGTGTCTTTAACTTGAATGAAGTATGTTTTGGTTAGAGTTCCGACCGGTGTTCATGTCACCCTACCAAAAACTTGACGTCATGATGATGGGATTCCCAGAAAGGGTAACACTAATTGGAGCGTGTCTATGCTAAAAGCGACTTGGTGCACAGGTTTTTCATACCTGGTGTGGTGCGTGCCTCACCAGTATCGGAACACGCGGCTCTCAGACCGTGCTGTAAGTCTGTAAGCTAACGAAGGTAGCAGACGCCGTACTCATTGTACATCAGTAGGTAGGCCTAGGCCCGCGCGATGCAGTTCGCGGTCGCTAAAAGTGAAGTACGTGCTACAACTTTCAAATGCGGAACGTTGGATCTATAGTCCTTGTATTTGTGAAAAAATACAAGGGTAGAATACTGTTATTGTTATTCTCTATACACGGCATCGGCATTTACTTGAACGGTCAGGCTCATAATACGACCAGTAAAGCTTTCAAAATATTTAGACCACAAAGCAAAGTAAGGGAAAACCCGTCAGATCCTGTGAGAAATAGGCCACATGAAATCCGGACACTGTGGGCAATTTCACAAATCCTCCCTGACGCCTGCGCGAACCAGTAAAATAGGCCATATCTGGGTAAAACCGGACGTCTGGTAACCCTAATTGGGTTTTAAACCTAGTTATTTAACTTAATGATGAATTTGATGAAACCAAGTTTATTTTTAAGCTACTGTCCCTGAACAACTCCTCTCAGACTACATGTTTCTTGACTGGGTTTAAACAGCTGTTTACACACCCCACATTTCTATCGTCTAATTGGGGTATTTACCAACCCCACATCCCAAGGCTGATCCAAGACGTGCAAGCAGCTAGACTGAAATTAATATCTGTGAAAGGTGTTTGTGTCAATCCAGATCACTGCTGTACTTGCACTGTTCAATAGTGTTGTACCTATATTGCAAGCAGCCGAAAATACCGATACCGATATTTCAGTTCCCAATATCGGCAGATACCGATCCGATACCGAAATTGGGGAAATAAGCATCCTGCAACTAATCATAGGCTACAGACACCACGATAAAGCATCTCCGTTTCTAGATGAGGTAAAAAATTGGATCTTGCATTAAAAAATACACAAATAGTGTACCATTTTCATGACATGGGATGATAAATATCGGTGAGGTAATATTGGCATTCAAGGTACATTTTGGCGATACAGATACAGGATTGAAATGGGGAATATCGGGGGGGGGGTGTAAAGATGGGGAACAACTATACAAATTGTTCCAACACTGCTTGGGCGTATACAGGAATTTTCAATAGAGGAGGTGCAAGGTTTGAGTGGTCGCTGTCATGGGGGAGGGGTGTCCCTTCCCCTTGGGAAAATTTCTGCTGTTGGAAGAGGGCTGAGATGCAAAATGGTGCTACATTTGACACATTATGAAGCATTTTTTTTTGCCACAACTTATTCATGCATGGCAGCCAATGGGGGGGGGGGCTGTTGCCCCTTGGATCTGCCACTGCTACTGTAAACTCACAGGTCAAGCTAAGCAAGTAGCAGTTGACCATGTCTAGGTAGGCCAAAAATTCCTCAATTTGCCCATGTCCAATTCCCACCAGCTAAGTTTCCAACCTTGACATTCCAAGTTTTCTGAAGTAGCTGTTTCCTGGGCAATTGTCAAAAGTGGAAGTTATCTTGGGGAGAATCATTTGGGTGAGTGGTCTGGTGCCCAGAGCTACAGAACTTGTCAAACATTGCCTTTTCTGTGGCCAAGGAATCACTTTTAAATGTAGGCAGTCTTGATTCCATCAGTTGTATGATTGGTTGAAGCTGAACAAAGTTATCCTCAAAAGCGCACATTTCTCTTGCTTATAAAAGAAGTTCACAGTTAAAGGAAATTGATAAATAAAGTACTGTACATTCATGAGTGGTATTCCCGGGGGCCACAGATAATATATTTCCAATTTTCTATTCAATATTGTTTTAACATACAATACAGCTGCAGTTCAGTTGGACATACTCTTCACATCAAGTAAAATTAATTTGAACTGTGTATAATGCATAAATGAAACTTAAAGCCTGAATATTGCAACATATAGGAACTGTGTGGTATGATCTTTCACAGATTGAGACATAGAAGTTTCATTTGGGATGCTGTCCCCCACTTGCAGTCTACTCTCTCAGCAGGTGAAAACAAATACTAAATGTTATCTATTTCACCAATTTGGTCAGCTGCTCGTTGATGATGAATCTAAAGCTTCAGTATAGGCAAATTAGGCAAATTTTCATCTGCCTATAGCACACTGTAGATCAACAGTTCCTGTATTGAGAATCCACAAACTTACATGAAAAGTATTCTTCATTTCATTAATAAAAGAAAAATGAAAGTATATCCACTAGGGGGTGGGGGAAAAGGTAAAAACTTAGAAGTGCAGTAGAGTATGCTTTTTTATCCTCTTTACTGTTTAGGTCAACCATGAGTTGAATAGAAATTCAAAAATTTAAATAATTTTGGAAAAGGAAAAGAGAAGGGGAGTGGGAGCAGGATAAGGGAAAGCCCAATTCAACTCAATTTCTGATTAAAATCACTGGTTGTAAAGTCCCAAACAGTAGGTGACCTCCCCCTATCAAAATGGTATATCCAGAGGTTGGCATTGTTACTGCTCAAATTACCAAATATGCCAAAACTTTGGCCATAGATATGTACTGATTTTATAATTTTAATGGACAAATCTCTTAAACCTCTTAAATGAAAATTGCCAGACTAAATGATTCTTTGCATGCTATGAAGGGTGTATATGTACATCGCTTAAAGAGCAACTCTTGTCATCCCAGACAGTTGCAATTCTCCCAACTATGCAACTTGTAGCTCCTCCCATAACTGTATAAAACTCCTCTTTGGGCAGACACAAACCTGTTTTATTACTTCAAGGTCATGTCCTGGTGAGCATGCAAGGCTATAATGTGTAATCCAAGCACTCTCTCTCTCTGCATTGTGAGGATTGTAAGCTACTGAGCATCTTTTGAATTTTCACACTTTGCTGTCAATCAAAGAGCAGTAACCAGCTGAGAATTTTGATACCCCTACACTAAAAATATACTTTGGGGTGACGAATGTATGGCTTTAAGCCTCATAAGCCAAGAGGTCAAAATTCAGAGACTTATTACTTTGAAAATGAATATTCAAATTACGCAGCATACACAGTACTGTGCTTATGTTGTGATGTAGGTACAGAATCAGGCTGAGTTCTATGGGTGGCTAGGGGGTTTGACCCCCAAAATTTTTGATAGCCCCCAAATTTGTGCAAAATTTTACACAGGCTAGTAGCTGTGAAGATATGTAATATTCCACATGGCTCTTTATCAGGTTTCACATATTATAGCCCCCCCCCCAAAAAAAAACGTGTCCCTACAACCATGCCTGTACAGAATATATACAGTATTCAAAGTATGGTGGCATGCAACCAAATGGAGATGCTATTACAGGTAGCAGAAAAATGGTATAGAGTCCACCTATAAGTCTTAGAATATACCTCTCCAAAGATTAATGATTTTTAGAGTAATTGATAAATCCCATACAAAGATAATCATGATATGGAGTGGTGGATGGTGTTTGTATATCTTACATTTATAACCCTTCAATGCTGAAATCTAACAAATACTTGCTTGCCTAATATATTTCAGTTTGTTGATTGATACTGTCATGTTCAAGCATTTACAGGCCTGTAGACGAGTGGGGGGGGGGGGGGTAGAGAAGTTTCAAGTTGTCATGGACATAATACATTTTTACACATTTGGACCCCCCTGAAAAATTTTTCACCCCTCCTGGAATCCATTTCGCCCCCTTCAGTTCCTTGTCTGGCTTCGGGCCTGAGTAGATGTTGAGTTTTGAGTAAACAACTTTTTCATCTTTAATATCCCTTTGGACATATCAAAGTAACAACTGTCCTAGAAATGGTTCTTAAAATAAATAATAGATAAAATTAGACGTATACCATGCAAATCCCTCCTTCAATGTCACAAATTTTAATGTCCATTCCAGATGTACCTAATAATGATAAGAATAATAGTTCAGGCCTCCATAATAACAAGAATTCAGGTCTTGAAGGGCACTTGTTTTAGGATGCTAGGCTACCGGGGATGGGGAGGAAGCCTATGGCTAACAAATTGCTGTACAACTTCATGTTGGGTGGCTGCCAACGTAACAGTTTAGATCAATTTTGGTTTCTTTTCAAAGGCCAGTCCAGATGGGAAAGCCATAGTTCTCTCTCAGATGAAAACCCACCTTACTTTGACCCAGCAGAGGGTCGAACCCCATATCTCTCAGTTGCAAGACTTCATTGCATCAAATTTCACTGCCTTGGCTACTCAGCTTCAGAACCATACTCATACTGTACACTTCTGTAAAAACAGACCTTACCCTTGAAAATGGACAGTATTTTATGGGTTCCAATTGAGGCCTTTTCTAGGCTTTTGATGCTCTTTTCATCAAACACATGTAGCCAGCTTGGTCACTGTCATGTCACCAGACCAATATACAAGTAATTACATATAAAGTATGGCATTTTCAATCCTGTCAATACAGTAGTTGTGGATTGAATTCAAATGAATGCAAATGAATTTGGTTTTTTGCACCAAACTCATGTAGCCAACTTGATCACTTTCATGGCACAGGATCTACAGAAGAAAAGTAATTACATATACAGTGAAGCATTTTCAATCCTGACAATACTTGTGAATGGAATTCAAATAAAGATACAAATTACAGTGGGGTGAGGTAATATAAGCAATTATAACTATACTGACAGCACACAGAAAATTAACCAGTAGGCACACAAGGGATAGTTGACACAATACACTTGAACCGATACAGTACACAGTAGCAAGGATTAAAGAGCGGAAATTGTTAATGCCAGCAGGATACTAAACATCTAGATAAAGTAAACATAATTAATGGATAATGATATTAAAGCACTTTTGACTGTCTGGGGAAGTAAACCTTACATATCGAATTCTGTTTAAGTATTTTTATACATGGATGATGATTTCCAATTAGAGCTTATTAGATCATAAAGCACACTACTGTATCTGTGAGGTATGAATGACATTTGAATGTCAGTTTTGGTGCCTGAAAGGGGAAGTAGCAGTGGCATTGGTGGCTGACTCTTGCAAACAGTGGCTTGCACTTATGCAGGTTTAAACTTTATATTGTAAGAGTTCACAGTGAGGCACCATGTTGAAATAGCAAAGCTGCAGCTACGATACAGCAGTATGCCTCAGCAAAGCTACAGCAGAGCTGTCATGCTTTGTTGCTGTACTGTACTGTACATATAGAAAAACAAGTGCAGGACAAAATTAATCCTGCTACTTATGTTTGTAACAACACAGCTTGGCTGCAGCTGTGCTGAGGCAGCTGCAGTTTGAGGTTTTTGACATGCCTGACTTTGAAACACACACTTCACCAAGTACAGTAGTAACAATTTAACTTCACAGTACTGTACAATTACAAATAGCTATAAAGTTTGACACTTAAGCTAGGAACCTTGTCAAAAATGTAAGCTGCAGCTGCCTCAGCTAAGCTGCATCTGCCTCAACAATGCTTTGTCACAACACAGAAAACAACAGCAGGATTACATGGTACCCCTTTCATAATGTGTGTGGTAACAAAGCATTGCTGCAGCTTGACTGAGGGAGCTGCAGCTTAGCTATTTTGACATGGTGCCCTACGAGAAGTCACCCCTGCATAAAGCATTTACTCTTTTGGTCCCTTAGTGTTTTGTTACATTTCAGTTAAGTGGCACATGGGAGGGAAATAGGTGGGTGGGGGATGATTCTTTTGTGCTTAAATTTTGGAGAATGAACAAAATCTTAAAGGTAAAATTATAACAGCAATTATCAACAGTATTAAAACACATCCAAATTTAGTTGAAAAATGTTTTTCCTGCATCTCACAGTCATAGTGAAGCCTATTGGATACAGTACCTCATTCACTTACTCTAAACTTACTTCAAACATAATTTTGTAATTTGGGGCAGGTCCTTCAAATGTTACTGTTAGTCCTTCTAGAATGCATTGGAAGCCTTGTCATATGGATTTCATGATACAGTATATGTGACATTACAACTAATACCAAAGACTTTAAAAATGGAACCTACTGCTGTTGTGCTTGGTGCTCAGCATAAGCAATGGAGTAGGGAAAACAAGCGAGTGAGCCACAAGTGGAATAAAGGCTGTGACCGGCCTGACTTAAACCAACTGGTTACAAACTGAGCCATAAAACCTCATCTAACTAACTACAGTACTACTAATAAGTAATTTTTTGCAGAAGGTCAGTACTAAAGTGTTCAAGTGACAAGCCTTTTATCAATTTTTGTCAATGGTCCTGGCTGATACTCGTTACATGAACTCTGTGTTGACTGTACAGTATAATTTGCCGATGGTCAGCACAATATCACATCAAACTTTATTTTTAGCGACAGTTCTCAAAGAGGTTTCACATTATGATTATGTGAGGAAGAAAGACCACAGGGCACCGAGTGAAGCAGTCTGTCTAATGGCACTATACATTATAGCAAGCCTATATCAAGATAATTTTCCAAGGGCACCATGGAGAAGCCAAGGGACCTGTGAGCCATTGCTTCCTCTGCACTGAATAAAGACCTGGTACATAACTTACAAAGTAGACTTATTTACCCAATCCTTACTATTGAAGTTTTGAGGAGGATGTTCTTGATGAGGTAGCTTAATGTTGCAATCAAATTTAAAAGATCTAGAGCTGTGAAAGGTTATACGGTGCAAGTTCTTACACCTCCTTAAGTTCTCTTCTTCTGTTTCGTCAAGCTTTGGAATTTCTGAGATGGATGCCAGAGAGACATTCTTAGGATAGCAGTCATCACCTGTTAGGGAGAAAATAAAATATGTGTAGAATGTCCCAGTGTAAGGCCACAAGTGGACCATCAAAGGCCAAAAGTGGACAACAAAATAACCAAGTGCCATAAGAATTTTTAGAACAAGGAAATGGGAACTCAGAGGGAAGAAAGTGCTGTTACAGTATTACTTCATTATGATGAGTTTCAGTCCTCACTGCTGTTTAGTGGCCATTGCCCCTGGCCAGGGGTGGCACCAGGGGGCTATGCTCCCTCTTCCCACAGTCTGGGAATGCTGGCTTCCCCTTCAGGATAATTTTTCAATTTTGTCAAGGAGATCCAATGGATATGATAAAGAATGTAATACCCGACAACAAAAGTTTTAAATGGTTTATTTGAGTTTGCTCTCTGAAGAGGGCAAATTCTTTAACAAAAGTCCCTAACTTTCAAATTTTGTTCAAAAGAAACCCCCAAATTTCAGCAGGCATTGCCTCTTTCTGGGTTTTGGGCAGCTGTTGTCCCCATGAGGGAGTTTGGACCTCTCATCATGTAAGTCCTGGCACTGCCCAAGGTTGCTTCTGGCTGCCCACCAATACTGTATTCCTTCTACTGTAGAAGTGGTGGTCTCAGGTTACCCTGTCGAGGTAACACCATGTTACCCTGAGCACGAGTAACGTGAGAACGCGGGTTTACTTGGGGTTGGTGTTTAGATTTTGATCCACCTCCGAACGAGGGTTCTGCGGTTTTAAACACCATGTTTGTGTAATCAGCCATACTGTAGATCACAGGTACGGAGCAGGATGAACTCCACTTCCTATCAGTATTGTACACACTAAACAGACTCGTATTGTATTAAATGAACTACCGCTAGTTGCTG
>WURT03517149.1:0-21505 GCA_009936505.3 Holothuria glaberrima | reverse complement strand
CTGCCTGGAATTGATCCCAAAATGGCTGCCAGTCGATAAATTTTCCCGAGAACTTTGGCAGTTCCAGTTTTGGCAGCCTAACTTTTGACGCTCCAGCAATGGAAGCAGAGTCACTCTGATCTTCGTCAACGTTTTTAAGATTATGCAACAATAAACAGGCTTGTGTTTTACTTTTACAAACCTTTACACGAAAATCAGCGGCTACTGTCACTTCATCTTCATTGTGGTTTCTTTGCTGTTTAAAAACGACACATCTCCATGAATAAATAAAAGCACTGCGTCAACACGTGATTCCCTTTTCGTAAGCAAACTGACGTTTATCCCCATATTTATCAATAATATCAACTAACTGATGGAGTAGGCATGCTATTAAATTCAATGCTGGCTAAATCAATTAGTCTAAAATTATTAACACTCTTAGGATTCTTTACTTTTGGAACGGGGCATGTTGTTCTTTAGAGGTGCTACGAATAGCACTTGATCTGTGCATTTTTGAGCTATTTCCTGATCTCATATGTCAGGTAATGCTTTGAAAACATAAAGTAATATGAACCACACCTGAAGGAGAGTCATAAGCATTTTGGAGAGTGCTCACCTTAGCTGGCACTACCATCCAGCACATCAAGCGTACATGATGAAGCTTGCAATGTCACTCACCAACTTATTTTCAGCATCAAATGTTTGCATTTTAGTGCTACGACAATCTGAACTATCAAAGGCTTGGAAAAATCCTTCATCATTCACATCTCCAAAACACGTTTCATCAGATAGCTCCTTAAAAGCTTCTTTGTGTAATGAACGCAGGTCAATCGATATCTTTAGGTGTTAATAATACAATGCCCATCATGTACGTCAATAACAGACGAAGTATCCCCTGCTAGTCCAGACGTCCACTAACAAAGCCATCTCTTAAGCCTCTCTTATTTCAAAGTCGTCTTAGAAAAAGGCGCTGCAACAAAGTTTGCAAACAATTTTCACCCTGATTTCAAAGAAGTCACCGCTAATTCAAGTGTTCAACCTCCATAGATTCTTCATTGACGATGATTAAAACTGATTCTAACAGCTTTAGTCTCTACGGTATAAATGAGAGTGAAATGGTACAGTTTTTTTTCATTATGTCCCTGCGGCAGGATGCCGAACGGCAAAATCTAGCGATTCCTCTGAATCGGTACTGCTCTCCAAAGACGCTGCATGCGGCCTTTGAAGGGACACATTAACTACACTGACCAGCCTTTCGACCTTCCGAGGTACAGACCACTACATTATGGGTCTGTCATGCATGGATTTATTCTAGGCTGACTGAAAAGAACAAATACCACCCATTACATTAGCCTAAGGGCCGAGAAGGGAAAATTTGTAGGGTTTAGAAGTGAATAATATTGAGTGAGCTTTTATAGTAATTGTTATCATAGTTTACACCCTCGCGCGTTAGTATGGAGCACGCCAAGGTACCATGCACAACAACAGCGAGAGGGATTAAAAGTATGTGGTGGGTGAAATTCTAAATAATTGTGTGTCGAAGGGGTATTTTACAAGAACAGAGATGGAAAATAATAGAAAGTGAAATCCTTTTAGTGGCTTCTCTATGAAAATTAAAGATGTAGCCTAGCACAAATGATACCTCCCAGATATCACCCTGTCAAAATCATGTTTGTGTGTGTGTGGGGGGGGGGGGCGACGTTAGATGGCCCGTCCCAAGTGACGTAAGTGATGGCGAAGCCGGGTTTTAGGACATAATATTTTATTCTCCATATTTTATGAAGTTGCAACAAAATAATTATTCATCCCGCATTAAACTATATTTAGGGAAAAAAGTGTCATTCTAAATAAAGATCATATGGCTATGTATTCACCTGAAATTCAAAATTCAAAAGAATATTCTAAGTTCACAAATTGAAGAAAGACAAACTTTTTGTACTCAAGTCAGTGCATGCTTATAGTGGGTGGAGTTGGCTTGGTGGTTGAGTGTACTAATTTGCACTCACACTAGAGGACCCCGGATCACATCCCGGTGGAATCACATGGAAGTTTTCTGGGGGCTAAAATTTACTTGTTCAACATAGCGTCCACAGTGATGTTTAGGGGGTTTAAAGTGGTGAATTGTAGTAAGTTGTCTGATTGTCCGTTTCAGGAGGTTATCCGATTCAGGAAGTTGTCCGTTTCAGGAAGTTGTGAGCTTTGCACGGTTCAGCTGTTGAACAGTGGTGCAGAACAAGGAACCACTACCCCTCCCAGCCTTTGGAAAAGTGACTAAAGACTGGGGATACACTCACGTCCGTCGGATGGGAACGTTAAATGGCGGTCCTGTGAGCAGGAATGGGAGCGATAAGCACACACCAACCTCGTTAACCTCTGAGCACTAGTTGAAAACAGAAGGCGAATCTCGCCGGTGTTCATCCACTTTCACTCTGGTATAGGGTCGTCAATGAGCCAATTGACTTACTGACCCTCAAACGTTAAACTTATACGAAGAAAATAACAGGGCTGTAGTCGAGTCCAACAAGCTCGAACCCAAGTCCGAGTCCCAAGTCCATAAGTTCAAGTCCGAGTCCAAGTCCAAGTCTGAGGGGCTCGAGTCCAAGTCCAAGTCCGAGTCCAATGTTCTCGAGTCCAAGTCCGAGTCAAAGTCCAAAATTGTAAAACAAGTATAGTATTTTCTGGTATTAACTATTGAAGGCCTTATGCACTAAGCTCAATATGCTAATACAAACTGACCAAACAAATCAGAAAAACCACATTCCAAACTGAATGAAATTATAGTAAAAAGCTGAACAAAATATGCTCTCTGCACAACCATTCCACATATCCTTGGCTATAGCCACAGGAACCATACAGCTAGGGCCCCTTTGTCACAGCGCCATCTAACACCCTTGCGTACGCCACTGAATTCACTAGTTTTGATCAGATTTTTTACTTCTGATCATAGTGTAATATACAATACATAAAAAATAATATAAAAGACAATAAAATCAAATAAAATACTGTAACAATAAAATAATAAAATAAAATAAAACTAGGGCAGCAGCGCTGCAGTCACTCAACCCCTTTAATGTTATGGCCTGTCCAGTTTCAAATTGATTTTGAACAATTGTAGTTCAGTTGTACACAAACTCATGTTGGGCTGCTTCGCATGTGTAACAATATTGACATAGCAATTAAATTTTGCGGCTGGACTATGTCAGAGATAAATCTTAGCTGAAGAGTCCTTTCCCCTATATAACACTACCCACAGGGGATCAGGGATAGAAATCAGAAAGTAGACTAAAAGTCCATAAATGTCACCGCTTTGTGCAGGGCAGTTACGGAGGCATATCCAGAGAAAGAAGCAGCTGCCCAATGTCTTCCCCCTAACTTTCCTTCCTCCCTCCCCGGCATGGAATTTCCCCATATGGAACTGCTTCCTGATGCCCTTCAATACTACCTAGGCTATCGCAGTTATGAAGATGCTGATAAGGAATGGAACAATCTTCCTAAAACTAAGATATTTTAATGGTACAGCTGCAGGTATTAGGATTCCCTTACTCTCTTACCAACAGTACAGTAGGACTACTGTCATAATTACAGTATTCCCATTGTAGGCTATATCAAGGAAAATAAAGCCCTAGTAAATGATGAGTGGTGTTGCTTTTGAGTGAATTATGAAATTTAAAAAATGTGATGAAGAAAAAGGCTGGACTTGAAGTCGAGTCCATCAAGTCCAAGCCAAAGTCCGAGTCCAGAGAGCCCGAGTCCAAGTCCAGAGATCGCGAGTCCAAGTCCAAGTCCAGTCCAGAGATCGCGAGTCCAAGTCCGAGTCCAAAAAAGTGGACTTAAGTACGGACTCGAGGTCTGATCACACATGGACAGAACATAGTCCAGATCTTGTAAAGAAAATACCTCAGTTGGAAATCCATGTACCTGTAAATGTGGTCATTAAACCTTCCAGAAGTGCTTTACTGTACATAGGCATAGAAAGCCGGGAGTGGTTCCCCCTACCAAAATGATGCAAGGTTCAAATATTCAAAGATTTCCCAAGGGGAGGTCACACCTGCTTTCCCTTGACCCCTCCCCAAAACGGTCGTCCAAAAGAACAACCAGCTCCCTTTCTGCCCCATGCTTAACCGTATGCACCTGGACAGCTAAGATTTTGAGGACAAACAAGGTGTCCTATAAAAGCACGTGAAGCATATGACTGACATAAAGTATAGGGGAGATGGACCTCTAACGGACACGGACTGCGATTATGGTGCAAGAAGGATCAAATGACCAGCTCAACAGATTGACTTGCCCTATGATGCCTAAAAACACCACTGGAGATTCAAAAGAAAGAGAGGGTTGAGGGCCAACATTGTGGAGCTACTACGAATCTCCAGGATACGACTTCAGCAGCGCGAATGAAGCAATCGTGTTCGCATCTGAAGATGTATCACAAACTGCATTTTTTTTATAAAAGAGCCTTGTGCCACTGGATGCTTAGGGAGGGCGAATGTAAGAGCAAATATAATTATACCCTGAATTGAATTAATTGTGTGCCTAGATTAAAATAAGCCAGGACTGAGTAAATGAAGAAGGTGTTGTGTAAAAAAGTCTAGTAAGCAGGTGTTCATTATTAACTTGCCAATATTCTTCCTTCCTTAGAAAGTATTGGTACTTTTCAAGTTTCCCCTTAAACAAATTTAGATGTTTTTCTGTGATAGTTGTATCATGATTTTTAAGAATGATGTGGGAAATTTAATTATAAGACGAATTTTACAGTGTTCACACAGTCAAAATCTAAATCTTATATGTTGCGATGGTTGAAAAACAAACCCCATCAGTGCAACTTCCGACGTTATTGTATAATAGAAATCGAATGTTTGAGTTTCCACACGCAGTGAAATATTTTCGATTCCCGGATCTTTGAATTTTAATGTCACTCTTGATGATTCCTTGCCGGAGGCAGGCAAGGAATCTATGCGATGGCGATGCTGTGTGTGTTAGCTTGCAAACACGATATCTCAAGATAGCAATGACCGACGCTTTTCATATTTGGTATAAAGATGAGTGATGTCGAGAGAAAGGACCCAATTGTTTTTGATAAAGGTCAAAGGTCATTTGAGGCCACAGAGGTCAAACTGCGAAAACCTTGTAAACACGATATCTCGAGATAGCAATGACCGACACTTTTCATATTTGGTATGTAGATTTGTCATGTTGAGAAAAAGAACCCTATTGTTTTTGGTGGAGGTCAAAGGTTATTTGAGGTTACCCGAGTTTAAACTACGAAAACCTTGTAAATAGCTTGTAAACACGATATCTCAAGATAACAATGACCGACACTTTCATAATTGATATATAGATTAGTCATGTTGAGAGGAAGAACTCTTTTGTTTTTGGTGGAGGTCAGAGTTCATCTGAGGTCAGCGGAGGTTAAACTGCGGAAACCTTGTAAACACGATATCTCGAGATAGCAATGACCGACACTTGTCACATTTGGTATATAGATTTGTCATGTTTAGAAAAAGAGCACTATTGTTTTTGGTGGATTACCAGAGGTCAAAAGCTGAAAACCTTGTAAAAATGGTATCTTGAGATAGGAATGACCGACACTTTTGATATTTGGTATATAGATTTCTCATGTTAAGAAAAAGATCCTTATTGTTTTTGGTGGAGGTCAAAAGTCATTTGAGGTCACCGGTGGTAAGCTGCGAAAACCTTGTAAGTGGCTTTTAAACACTATATCTCGAGGTAGCAATGACTGACACTTCTCATGTTTCGTATATAGATTTTTTATGTTGAGAGGGAGAACCCTACTATTTTTGGTGGAGGTAAAAGGTCATTTGAGGTCACTAGAGGTCAAAAGGGGAAAACTTTGTAAACATGATATCTCAAGATAGGAAGCTTGGATTGATATCATATGTAGTATGTGGATGGGTTATGGCGAGAAGATGGATCCTATTGTTTCTGGTGAAGGTCAAAGGTCATCTAGGGTCATGTGGAGTCAAACACTGAAAACCTTGTTAACAATATATCTTAAGGTAGGAAGATTGGATAGTTTTCTTAATTGGTATGTGCATGCTTTATGGTGAGAAGAAGAACCATGTTGTCTTTGGTTAAGGTCAAAGGTCATCTGGGCTCACCTGGGGTCAAAGTGTGAGAACCTTCTTAACACAATTTTTCAATGTAGGATGCTTGGATAGATTTCATACATGGTGCATGGATGCTTTTTGGTTGGAGGAAGAACATTTTTGTTTTGGGGAGGTCAAAGGTCATCTGGGGTCATTAGAGGTTGAAAAGCAAAATTTCCCAAGAATTCCCAAGAAAATCCCAATATTTTCTTTGGCAAGGAATCACTAACCTTTTGTTACGGCTCGATAAAGCATGCAAACCAGTAATTGCGAAAGACGAGATTACTACGTGCCTGTCTGCTTGTTCGAGAGTAGCATTAACTACACACGCCAGCCCAGAACTATTTAGAAGAGAGAAGTGATTATTCGCCAACGAATTCAAGCACTACTGTTTATCTAGTACCGAGACTTCGACTTCGACCTAATCGCCCATCGCAGGAACCAATTCCACTACCACAGACGTTACATCACCAGCCAAGGCTAGAGATAAGCAAATTAAGTAAATGACTGTAAATAGGCCTTAGCTAAGTTTACTCTTGTGAAAATTTAGAAAAAGAGTTTTTTAGTTTTAAATAATAATCAGGTTATCGAATTTTAATCTCGTCCTTCTGTGATCTTTCGCTATTACTTGTTTGCATGCTATATCGAGCCGTAACAGAATTGGGGGCATATCCGAGAAAAAATTTGGACCAGGTTTTCGTAGAAAATTCTAGAAGTTTCACTTCATACTGTAACTTGGAAGCAATTACTTATTGTTCAGACTTGTTTGTCGAACTTTCGATACAACTTCAAAATGTCATTCGACCTAGATAAATTTGCGGCTAGTCCCTCAATGAAGGAGCTGAATTCTTTCAAAAAAGTCTGAACTTTTCAAAATTGCAATGCACTTTAGTGTCAAATCACAGCACGTTATGAGTAAAGACTTAGTTAAAAAAATTGGTGGTGGAATATTTGGTTGACGAAATAATTCTGCGGAGTACAGTACTTGAGGGAGTGATCAAGGTGCCAGCTGACAGGCCATTTGAGTTCAAACTGTTGGAATTAGAGAGGATCAGGGAGATCAGAGTGGAAGAAATTAAAAGAGAAAGAGAAAAAAGAACAAAGAGAAACGGGGAAAGAGGAAAGAGAAGAACGACAAAGAACAGAGGAAAGAGAACATGCGTCAGAACTGAAACAATTAGAGCTTGAAATTACGAGAGGCCATGACATAGGCCCTGATGCTAGAGGGTTTGACTTTTCCAAATATTTAAAATTTGTCCCCAGTTTCAGGAAGGTAATGTGGAAAAATTTATCAACCATTTTGAAAAATTGGGAAAGCAATTAAAGAGTTAATGCTAAATTTAGAGTTTCGAGTTGAACAGCTCGTGCCAGAAGGAAGTCGAATTTTCTTCAAGTGGAAATATATAGTAATTTCTAGAAAGGACTCGAAGATAGCACGAACTTTCTGGAGCTCTCGGTCATCGTCGAAGGAGTCAAAGTGGGATCCTTGGCAAGCCGTTCGTGCCCTGTAACACAATGTTAAATGTTTGTTTTAAAAAGGAAACAAAAGCGTTATTGACGTGACCAGTTCAAGAGGAACATCAAACCTCGAAGTCGATTTATTGAGATTTTATGAGTACATTTCTGCATTTTCTACCTCAGTAACTGGATACTAACGAAATTGATTCACTGACCTTTGTGACATATTTCTTGTACTTGTAGACTTACCATAAAACACATTTTAAACTTTGCCATCAAGCAGACTACACAACATTGAAAGATTTGATCTAATAGTCACTGTCTTGCCGTTGTTTTCTTTTGAAAAATCTAGGCACTATATCTGACATCTGCAACTCTTCCTCTCTTGAGGGTAAAGACGACATTTTTTATACTCCCGATTATGAAACATACGCTAAAGATGAACAGATTTACCTAAGATGTAAGAACTCATCACTAGCGCTAAATCCATTCATCCGAGAAATGCATTGTCTAGGAAACAACGAATGGTCTCGCACCTTCCCCAAATGTGGAGGTAATACACCTAACAGCAAAATAGAATATATTCTTCTCTGGTGCATTATCAAAAGGAGTTTTAGTAGGAACGTTTCCATAATTGAAATATTGAGAAAAATAAATAATAATGTCATTTGGTAAATACATCAAAATGTCATTAAAACGAGTTATAACTCGAAGCTTCTTTGAAGTAAGTTCATTGTGAAAACATGTTAAATATTTGACTACAGTTATTTCACAAAACGTTACGTAGAGTAACTGATGAAAAAATTTTTTGAAGGAATACATGTTTGATTTTGGTAATTTCATTCTTTTTTTTTTGTTTTTTTTTGAGAAAAATGATATTCTGTGTCGTAAATAACTTTTATCAAATTAATGTAGAATTCGTAGAAAGTCAGAAAGCAATGAATAGCATTCTTTTTATTTTTTATAAAGAATGTCCTACCAGCGAAGTGTGCCAAACCAATGCAGGAAGGGTGTGTGATAAGCAAACAAGGTTGTGTGTCTGTCCGCCTGGATATGAGCCATTTGAAGGAGATTGCCTTGGTAAGTAAATGCGAGGGTGCCCGGATCTCAAATGTGATTCGAAACCGACGATGATGTCATCACAGAGACTGAGCGGACCGAGGCGATAGCCGAGGTCCGCTGCCTCTGTGATGACGTCATCGGAGGTCTCGAATCACATTTGAGACCGGGCACCCTGCTTTTATCCCCATTCATAAACACTCAACATTAAAATGCTGAAAATCGACAAAAACATTAAATTTTCGACAAAATTTTACAGATCACATTTTAATTCTCACAGCTGACTTAGGGCTCTATTATGACGTCATGTTTAGTTTCTTGCGATAGTAGAGAACAACTTCAAGCCAAAAGAAAGTGGAAAACAACGCAAATGTTTTACGTTTTCCAAGTATGCTTACAGGAATCTCGATCAGTTCTTCGAACAAAATTTAATTGGATTAATTGAACGTAAAATTATAAATCTCTGAAATATCACACATCGTTTTAGAGATGAGGCTGAACTTTAAAACGAAGGAAACTAACTTCTGGCTAGCTGTGTTAACAGTGAGTTCTTTGCTACGAAAGGTTCACAGTGGACGGTAAATACACAGCGCAGTGCATGCCGTACGTGCAGTTGATACTGCAGTATATGTTGTGCATGTGTATACTAGGGTGACCGTCGACTGCGGGGGCCCGTCGAGTGGGCACCCAGCATAACATTGTACACAAACAACCTAGTATGATATATTTCTTACGTGCGCATATTACGTGTAGCATTGACCTACCGCCGACATTTGACAGGCTTGACAGCTGTAAGTTAACGCACTTTTCTTGTGCGTTGAAAACCGGCCCAGGACAGGGAGACGGTGATTTATAAGCTGTCTTTGGCCCTTTGGAAGACTCATTGTAGTTGACATTGTGGTATACTTATGCAGGCCTAACGCTAATTGTAATTAGGCCTGGCTTAAACTGTATAGCTAGCCCTCTTCTAACGTTAGTTCAGAAGCCTGCTCGTAGCAATAAAGACTAGACAATGCTAGCCTGTTTTTATGTTTCATTGTTCTGTTGGAGGAATTGGTTCAAAGGTAAGGACCTAGTGCAGTCAGTATAATCTATAAATACCGTTGCTATGCATGTCATAGCTAATATTACTAACACAAGCCCCGTACTGGCTGAAGCAACTTAGTGACTTTGTGCATGAGCAAGATAAACCCCTGGCTTGTGTGCTCTTTTTTAAGGGGTCATGTCAGTATCACAGTGAGACTGAGAAGAAGAATATAGCTTTTCTAGCATTCATTCGTGGGATGATCGTGGTTATGAGTATGGCTGCATCATGCTTTCGAATGGTTATAGCTAGTACAGGGATGCAAGGCTTAACACAGTGTAAATACTAGGTTTTAGGCATTATGGAAACTTGTGTAGGGCTGAGCTAGCTAAATGTGTTATCCTTACTCAGCTATTATAATGGTGTATGTTGCTATCATGGTAACCCATCATGGACAAAGCATAGTGTACAGTGCAGTCCTAACAGTGATTGATATTAAATTCACCTTGAAGTAATTCTCCTAACTGTCAAAGGCCAGTCTCGAATGCCGGGCGATTCAAGACTGGTCTCGAATGGTTTTCCGCCAATCAGAATGCAGGAAATCAATAAAAGTGTTTATGAATATGTAATAATGTGGTTTAGTATTAACAACAATCGTTGAAACCTTACATGTAACATGGATGGACGTCTTTGAAATACACTAATTATATCACACTACGCTGTTTTCAAGTTTTTTACTGTCTAAATCATATCGGGAACTTTATCATTACATTACGGTATGTTATAAAAAATTTGGAAATTTGAGAGATCTTTTTCATGTTCTGTGATACAACACGGTTATGTTTTTCTTCGATTTGACGAAGTTCGAACCATCGTCAACATGTTAAAACGTGTAAACTTTTTAATAGGCTAACCAGAGCAGCACGCACATCGGCTTCCGATTGATAATATTTTCTTAGCACATTTTGGGGTTTTCTGAACAATGGTTCTTAATATTACCTATTGTTTTTCTGTTAAGAAACGACATCTGTTGCTACTGTGGTTTCTTTGGAAGAGGATTTCAACGAGAATCTTGCCGACAGTTCATCAGAGGAGTTTCAAGAGCTTGAATATAAAGTTTGTGATGCTGTAAGTTAACGCACCACGATAGTTACTAGAAAAACTACTGTGGTAGTTTCACAATGTGGACAAAACGCAAATGCCTTTGAGACAGACTGCCTCATATTTTCATCAACTATTTTGAATATTTGCATTACCCTATCTTCTTGGACAGTGTACCATTACTGGGAAATGTTTTTACGTTACAGCGTTGTCCTAAAAAGTAAGAGGTAATGCATAATGGTTTATTTCAGAGTCCATCGGTGGATTAAATGAGACAAATTATTATTCGAGACTAATTAAACTAGGGTGCACTAATAAGCACTGACTCATGTAGTAAAGTGGGTTGAAGTGTAATTGAATATTGATCGATTCTACAGGTTAGAACATATAATGAAATTTTATACCTTTGATCCATCGTTTTTGCAAGGATATCAATCAATGTTTTCTCCAAAGAGAGAAAAGGAAGAAATAACAAAATTTAGCTCGGAAATAGCAAATTTGCCTGCTATTGTTGGGAGAAAAGAAAGTTTGCCATCCGGGACCCGCTCACATCGTAGGCTGTGGTTCTGCCACAGAAAAAAAAAGTGCCGTTAAACTCTGTTGGATACGATCTCCTGATATCTGGCAACCACTATAAGTGCACAAAGGATAAAGATTAAATGTAGTCATGCATTTATAACTTCTCTTAAATTTAAGAATACACCATCCGGTAATGATCATGCATTCAGCAAAATCACCGACGGAAACATCAATTTGTTGAGGTCCTCACCAGGGCAAGTGTGGAAATACACACTCTTGACAGCAATTTTCTGATATCTGGCAATTAAATTAAGTGCGCAAACATTGCAGAGCTTTTCTTTATTTTACCTCAAAATTAAAATTAATGTAAACATTTTGTGAAAACTAATTATATCCGTGTCAAATTTAGTAACATATTTTTAAGATCCAAACCGTCATAGTGTTATCGTCCCCTCAGTTGTTCATTGACCTTGCATCTATCAAGTGTCTTGAAAATCACAATCAATTAATGTGAAGAAGATCGAGTACTAGAGACTCTTTTTGGGTATTAGACTATAGCCTGGCGTAGCCACGGGGGACGTGGGGGCGACAACCCCCCTTCATGAAAGCTTGTCGCTCCCCCGGTTCCCCCACTAACGATCTGGGCTAAAAAAAAATTCACTCGACTGGACTACTCATCTTGATATAATGATATACGGTTACCTGTTTTTCGCTCTGAACAGGACAATTTCTCTAATAAAAACCCGAAATTTACGGCGCGCTACGCTCGCTGTGGAATTACTCCTTTTTCTCTAATATACTGTAAGTTCCATTTCATATAGCCAGGTAACAAAAGTCCTGTCCAACTAAACCACAAATAACATGTAGGTAGAGTACACAGTTTATATAGAGATGATCGTAAATTTCATCCCAAGATCGCAAAGCCTAGTTGCTGTTTTCTCGTAAGTGTCATACTGTAAGGTCGGTTACTGAGAGACTCACGGAGCAAAGTTTGGCTATTCCATTGGCAGTTGGGTGGTCCAGGTGGTTTCGATACAATGTATGTTATCCCCGATACGGTTAAAACCCCTGCAGTTTTTCTTTTTTCTTCTTACCAAAATTTTCGTGCTCTTCGAGCGCTTTGCAAAGTCACGATTCAGATTCAAAAGAGCACTATCAGTGCACAACTCGGCTGTTGAAGTATTAAGTGATGTTATGCAGAATATGTCCTGCAATGTCATGGGATAGTTAGGGGCCTTCATATCCACTTTTCACCACCCCTCATTGTAGGGGCTGTCGGAACTTGGGGTCTTTGGAATGGCCCGGCCCTGTCGGGAAAATTCTGTAATTATACATGGTCCGTTTACTTATTTTGGCTTTCAAAAGGGTCTGCACTCTCTTCCTCAGTTCCGTTACTAATGGCTAAATTTAGTACAAACCCTTTACACTTTTTCAAGGAACTTAATTAATAAGTTGAATACATGGATTTATGTAAATTCATTCATTCATTCATTTATTTCGTCTACACAAAATACAAAGGTAATTTACAGGAACAGTATCAGTATAGACAGGATACTAGAACAAACAAAAAGTTTAACGAGCTAGTAACCTATAACAAAAATAACATCTTACAAAACACAAAGAAATGTCGGGAATTTCATCTCATTTCGCTAAACCTATAGCTAATGCTCTCTTGTGACTTTCATGCGGTACGGCTAGTAATTCGAAGAGGGAAGTACAATATAAGTTATGCAAGATAAGACCCAACTGCCCGGACAATTGACCTGTATAATCTTTAAATCAGTACAGACTTTTCTAGTGTAGGCTTACTCCCAAAAATTTTGCGCGTTTGGCGCGCTTTGCAATTTCACGGATAGATTCCGGGAGAAACAGTAAATAAGCGCCTTTGTTTCCCTAGTATATACAAATTGTATGCAATATATGCCCCGTAATATCGCATGGTATAGTACACAAGTTTTCTTCAAATTCCCCTCACTAACCCCTCAACAAAATCGGGGCTGTCGTTACTTCTGGTCGCTGGCGCCACGTCGGGCAAATCCTGTCGCCACCCCTGCTGTGAATTACAAAGAGACCAATGGTATGTGAACTTCACAATTTACACCGAATGCAATGGTTATTAATATAGCCTATTTAAACACCCAGCATAGGCTAAGAGCTAGGTGCGTGACTATTGTCACTGACAACGAGTGTCAGTATGTGCTGGAACCTAGCCTACCGCTACCTCGTGAGAATAAAATAAAATCAAGCTTTATATATTTTCACCAAAATTGTACATCTTGATGGCAGCTATCAAGCTTGGCAAATGCAATTTCCTGCGATCTGGGATGTATTAAAAACTCGAAATTTCCTTGGGAGGCTTCTCGCCAACTCATAGTGGCGCTCCGCTTAGATAGTCACAAGGGGCCCTCCCATGAAATCGTTAAGCCCCCACGCGCTCCCCACTAAAAAGATCCTGGCTACGTTACTGGTTGCGATAGGAACCGACCAACTTTAAACTTTTTGTTTAAAGCAAAATTAAAGTTAATAAATAACTGAACAAAATTTAGTAAATGGTGATAAATAAATTATGAAATAGTTAAATGTTTTGCAAATTTTTGATGAGGTCATTATCCACGCGGGTGTAGGCAAAACGTATGCCACCTTTATCGGCAGACTTTATTATTCTATCCCACGGGTATATTCACGTGTCCCCTTACGCATCTCTTCACAGAAGGAGGGAACCCATCTGTTTTGAAATGTTTTGAACTTTTTCGCTCTTCCAGTTTAGAATCGCACTGACTATTCGCAGTTCAAACGTAAAGGATGGATATATGTCCTGCTGTGTAGAGTCTTTTACTAGTGGAAGTGTTGTTGCCGATGTCGTGACGAAGTTTAAGGAAGAGGAGAATGTAACTCCGAAACAAGTGACAGACATCATCGTTATCGAAGCTGAACAGAATAATAATACCATTCCTGGTTCAGAAATTTACTTTACAGACACCCGTACAATAGACTCCAGAGGTACGCAATCAGGCCCGAGAAGTCTATAGATCACTTTCCCCAAGTAGCTAAAGCCTGCCAAGAAATCGAATCCTGCTTAAATTCCTTCTAATCGGTTTTTTCTTTTAAGCCTGTATAGGCCTGATGACCGATCGGAGCCTACGGTACAAGTTTGGCACAAACTTTTCTCACATAACTACTTTTGTCACAATGGAGGAAAAGACTTGTCACAAAAGTGGCCCATTTTGTCACAATTTGTCAGGCCCCCTTTTTTGTCACTCACAACGCCCACTTTTGTCACACCCGGCTAATAAAATGGAATGAAGGATTTTGTAGTTGTGTTCTTATGTTGATTTAGGTTCTAAACGAATGTTCATGTATATGATTTTTAATAAATGAGTGTAATAACTATTTTGCACAGAAAGCTGGGCGTGGTATATAGGGGCTTCCCAAAGTAATATGTCTTCTGTTCCCCTTTCTACGAAGGTTTAAAAGTAAATAATGAATATTAGGTAAGAATTTCAGTTCCACATTTTATGACTGTGAAGAATACTTAAACACATTGTGCTTCGAAATGTGCTTCACGAAGTTTCTTAAAAGCAAGAGAATATCAGTGGTGTCACCATACTTTTTTTAAGTGGAGGCACTGGAGGCATAGCGCTGCGTTTCGCTGGACGGGCTTGCCAATATGGAGGATAGAGCGGGGTCGGATGCGTCGTGGTGACGCGAAACGTTTCCCTGTAGGCAATGAGTCCAAGGGACTCACTGCAGTGCCCCTGGAGTCCAGGGACACAACCCTCGGTGTGTAGTCCTGGGGGAGGAGCCCCAGGAGATTCCAAGGTCTTTTCAAAATTGTGATCATTAGAGTAAAGCATTTTACTATCCCCAGATGGCATTGAATGCGTACTAAGCAGCCCAGAAACCACAGAAATAAAAATAACAATTTGAAACTTTTGTGTTAGCCTAGCTCACACTAACAATTTAATGACCCAGGAGCTGGAGGGTTTGTGAATTGGGAATACGGACCATGTTAAGGATTGAATTAGGCTTTGGAACGATAAATCCACTCATGCTGCTCAATAAGACCTAATGTTGAGAACTTGAAAGGCAGCTACCAGGTATACCACTGAGAGGAGCCCTCACATTAGAGCATAGAAGGTGCATCTACATCGGCGGATCGAAGCACAGTCGAAAAATGTGGAAAAAAGAAGCTATTGAATGTGATTTATTATGTTTGAGGTTTATTTTTTTTAAATTACATGACAAACATGGCTAGGTGCCATTGAGGTGTCAGAAGCGTTCAGCCTATTCTGGTTTTAAGCATTTATGAAAATTACTTATACTCCATACGGAGGGGTCACCATTATATCATCCCTGTTGTGGTCTTTGCCTCCGCCTCAGCAAGGATTCAGGAGGGCAAACTTCCCCTTGCAAATTTAAAGACACTGGTATTTAAAGTAAACGGACATCAGCCTATGAGATGGAGCTATCAACTTATTTTCATATGTTACTAGATGCATGTTTTCGGAACATAACACTGGACTGAAAGATGATCGACGTGTGAACTGTATGAAATGGAGAGAACACACGGTCGCAGTGGTCCCATAGCTGTTAAAAATAAACGTTGAAACGATAGCACTGGATTGTATTGCCCAGTAAAGCACGAGTCACACTGGAGCGATTTCGGATAGGATTACGGTCCGATTTTCGTGACTTTTAATTAAAATCTTCCCCATCTATGTGAGAAAGAGCCAAAAATTTACCAACCTGTGTAAATATATGATTTGTATCAGAAGACTACGAAAACGAAATGCGAACTTATTATTTCGTTACGTCACATCGACATACAGCGTCTATCGGACAAGCGTACAAAAATCGGATTGAATTTCGAACAAATATCGCTCTGTTGAATGAAACAAACCAGAGAACGATAGCAGAACATTTGATAGTGAGACAAACTAGGTCAGTTATCGATACAGCGTGACCATACTTAGAAAAAAGTCTGAATAAAAAACTACTGGTCCGATTTAAAAAAATTCGGATCGGATTTCGGATTGGAAATCGCTGTAGTGTGACCCGCCCTTATGGCGGTGCCTCAGAAAGTTCTCAAAAATAGATTCGCGGGAAGAGAGTGGCAAAAATTTAGTTTTAGAATATTTCGTGCAATTTTAGCCCCATAATTGACTGACAAAGTGACAGTGAATTCTCGTGTCCAAATCGACATTTAAACGATGTGCTTTCAAAAATATTTTAATAAAAAAAATCTCATTTAGGCCACACGAGGGGGGGGGGCAGCACAGCCAACGTTTGGGAGTACGTACTCCCGGTTCCCTCTTTGCGACGCCACTACAGCTTATATGTGTGGGTAGGGCAGATTATCTCGTAAAGATTTGCACCGGGAAATAAGCACACATATTGGGATCAAAAAGTGGAATGAATACAGGTGAAAAATGGAAAAAGGACGGAAAGTAGGAAAAAGAGGAAGGAATGAAAGATATCAAAAGAGATGACAAATAAGAGAAGCAGTTGAAGGGAAAATGAACGTTTGATAATCTGGCTGGGGCTAGGATATATACAGGATATACACGGTGTCTTGTTCAAAAGATGTGCCGCCATTTGTGTGGGTGGATATTTCCGCAAGACCATAGAGCAACACAATGATTATATACAAAATATCATTGCAATTATCCTCTCTCTCTCTCGTTGAAGACGCATTTGCTGCACGTATACTGCAATAACTGCTTTTAACTTTTCAAGGAGGATATTTGGCAACCCATGCGCGCACTGGGAGAGTATTTTAAATGCAGATACACTGAATACATATTTTTCGTGAGGATGTAAGATGCTTCACATATAACCTTACAGGACTATAAATGCTTCTCTCTATTTTTTTTTCATTTCAACATAACTATATGGTAGGCTACTACTTAAAACATTCCTTTCCACTTTTCGAAAAGAGCTACTAATGCCTGTAAAGATTGCTCCTGTTTATCACATCATTCCGTATGTATGCTACCAGTTCCTTGCTATCACCAGAATTTCAGCTCGCTCCGCCTGCGCGTGCTTAATGTGAATTCTATATACCCCGTACGCAAAAACCGGCAACTCCGGTCAGAGGTACCCCATTTCGGGGATCGATCCCCCCTTACATCAAGAATATCTAGCAGGTTATGTGGAAACTGGTTTATATAAAAGGTGGTGAATGGTCGAAGCAATCATGGCCACCGTAATTGGTTTCATTCAAAGATAGCATGTGTATCCCTGAAGCACGGTATCTGTTTTGTTGTATATAGCGAAAAAATTCACCCCACTTCCCCCAAATCGTCAAAAAGTAGAGAATCTTTCTCCACAAAGTAAAAATTCTTCCTATTAAGTTTACTTCTTGCCCATCCTACTACTTAAAAGCAAAAAAAAACTGTATAGCGTACCTTCCAGATAAAAGCTACAGTGGACTGGTTCAGCGGGAGTCTGAGGTTTAACTTGCTGAAGGACACATGCACACACAAGCTATGTGTAAGATTCCTTCTATACATTCAGTAAACCACTAAAAGTAGAAGTCATCTTTTGTCATCATTTGTCTACGATATTAATTGTAAAATTTATGTTTACGTTAGGAATCATCAAGTGGACAATCTCCTCCTCTGCCCCCGAACAGGCAGGTGCGCTTTTGCCTTACTTGTTTTTAAATAATTTTTCGAAGGGCTCCTTTCTAATATATTGAATATTTCCCGTATTAACCAAAATATTCTTAAATTCCTGAATAAGAGCTCTTATTCCGTAAGCATAGGCATGACTTCAAAACACTTTCCTCCCAGCTCAATCGGCAGGGTGTGACAAAAATAGGCTATGTGGGTGACAAAAGTGGTGACCGGTAAAATTGTGACAAAGGTGGGTGACTGTTGTTACAAAGCTCATGACCTCCACTGTGACAAACGTTGGCGATAACTGCGACAAAAGCGGTTGTTGTGTCAAAAAAAGTGGGCGATTATTGTGACAAAGGTAGTTGGTGTGACGAAAATGGTTGTGACAAAATTCGTTTGCACATAAAAGTCATTAAATCTGGTTGAGGTTAACATCACGTGTTCACATCATAGTGGTAATCCTACACATGGCTAATGATGCATAGTTTATGCTTGCCGCTTGAGATATTAGTTCCTTTATGTATCGTATACAGGCTTGTTCTGTTTATAAGAGCTAGTGTTTGGTAACTGCTGTTCTCAATCAGGATATTCCTAAAATTAAACTCATATTCCAGCTATTAAGATGACATAGAAACAAATATCGATGAAAAATATTTATTGCCTTCTCTTACAGATAAGGTTATAAATTTCAACGCATGTGAAGAAAAAACAGACGTTTGTGATCCAGGCATAGCTGACTGCCACTACAACGGGGGATCTTCGTATAGTTGCACATGCAGAGCAGGGTTTATTGACACTATCCCCAATGTAACAGGCGTTTCCTGTGTTGCGGAAGGTAATCACTTTTTATGTTTCAGTAACATTTGAAAGGTCTTCTTAAGTTAATAATAATACGGAGGATAGTTTGTGAACCATTCATTGTAAAATAAAACTCAGTTTTATGATTAATTATTACAACTAATATGTAAAGGACGAGGAATTGTTGACTTGTAGGTCTTATTTTTATGATAGAAAACTTCAGTGTCTCTTTCAGTGGACGAGTACAGTTTGACTGCTTGCAGGGGTAAAAGAATCTATGCAAGTACTATATTGTGCTTCTTGGTGTGGGCAGGAAGTGTCCCTAACAACTCCCTTGGTTGTATGTGTATGTATTTGTGACGTCTTCTTTGTAGACACGATACCTCTTAATGAAGGAATAATGGATATGTTTCGACTTGAAACGTAGATTTGTCGTAAGTAAAAGAAAATTCTCAACTGTTTTGGTATGAAACAAATTGCTATTTGAGGTCAGTGTGGTTGAAGCGCTAAAAACCTTGTTTACCCGATGCATAAATTTAATCAGAATAGATCCTCTTCAAAATTAGCATGTAAATGCAATACACTCGGTTGAAGAACTTTATTTTTTTGATAAAGATCAAAGAATTTTGACTTCAACGAACATGAAGCTGTAAGAAACTTGAAAACTGCCTGTAAACGCAATCTACCAAGAAGGGTAATATATAGGACACACATACTTACCATGTAGATGTGTCATGTTGATTTCAAGATCTGCTTTAACTTGCAAGTTGGAGGCTAAATTGTATTTTTAAGCTCACTAAAGGTCAAATTTCCAAAACTATTTAATACGATATCTCAAGCAAGGTAACCTTAAGAGATACACTCCTTCAAAAGAAGTTCTCCCTCATTATTGGAACAGTATTCCTGACAGAACCTTTTAACAATTTACAAAGGCCACACTCAACCCTAATTCAGCTTTAAATGCATAATAAAGTAAATCGTCCATTTAAATATTCTGAAAGTCTTTCTAGTTTCTTTATCATGCCAGATTGTACCTTCTACCAATTGCCCAAGAGGTGTTACGAATGTTAGGGAGGGAGAGGGTCAAGAGATCTCTTTTCCTTCACAAAAATAAAAAATGACACCCATTTTGGTTAAATATCACCATCTCTCGCACTTTATAAAGTATGCGCTCTGAGAGGGAAAAGGGCGCAAAAAAGGAAAATTGTTTATCTTACTCTCATCAAAATAAGAGATAAAAATTAAATGGTTGATTCCACAAAATAAAGTTTCGGATTTAGGAGTTTTTTGAAATGCCAGAGGGTGAAGCATGGCAACCCTCCCCCAAAACCGACAGTCTCTTGTAAACGCCGTGTTGTTTAAAGTCTCAATCTAAGGTCAATCAAGGGGCAAGTGTAAAAACCTTGTAGATAAGATATCTCCTGAAACGTAACCGTTAGGGATCTCTCACGTAGCATGAGGATCCTTAATCATAGTTTCAGAAATCTTATTCATCTTGGCACCGGTCCATGCAAGATCATTGAAATCGGCAGTTGCCATATGTTAAAATCTTGTAAATACCTTACTTCATGAGTACAGAACGTTTAAGATGCCCGTCAGATGTGGACATATTTTGTGACTGTCAAGATTTTTTGAAATAAGATATTGTGATGTTAACATCTGAAATCTTCTCACGTCTATTTTTAGGGTAAAAGGTTTGAAACATTTAATTTCATGATTTCAATAACTTAACATCTTGACAAAGAACTATTGACATATTGACGTCTGAGATCCTGTAATGCCAATATTTTAGATTATTACATTAAAATATTTTACCTAAGAGATTTCAGCATGTTAATATCGGAACAGCGTGATGTTGAGGTGTCGACATCCTAAATATTGTAATCTCAGTTTCAGTGTTAAATATTAACTTATTTAGTTACATGATCTCAATGATTTAATTCTGTAACTGAAAGATATTGAACTATGTAAATAAAACACCTTTTTCTTTTCTGTTTTAATCAATATCTGAGTAATATAAATTTTACATCCTACGATATGTTATCTCAATATTAAGCGTTAAGTATTGATATTTATTTAATCTTACCTTCACGATATTGAGATCCTGAGATCTGTATTGTGAAAAATGAACATAAAGAGGTTATTACACTCGATATCTAAATATTTACCCTTAAAATATTAAGATATTAATTTCTCGGATGTGTTTAGATTACCCGACCTCATATTTGAATATTTCACACTAAAATATTAAAATATTAAGTTTTCGGACGCCAATATCTCAATAGTCTTCATTGCAGATATTAAGACCTTCGGTTTCTGTAGTTAAATATATAACTTTTAACGCTTTACTATTCAGATGACAAGATCTCGGATGTTCATATTTCAATATCTTGCAGTGAAGATATTAAGGTTTTAAGTTCATGTAATCTTATATTTCAATGTTTCAAGTTAAAATATTGAAATATCAAGATCTCGGATTTTACTGTATCAATATCCTTCGGTGAAGATATTGAGATCCTGTTACTAATAATATTTCAAAATTTGGCATCGGAATATTGAGGTGTCGGATATCAATATATATATATATATATAAATATCTTCCTGTATAGATTTACAATGTTAAGATCTTGTAATTTTATACCTAAATATTTTCGCCCATATATTCAGATAACCAGATGTCGAATGTCAATATTGAGGGACCGCGGAGACGGGAGGGGGGGGGGCTAGGGGGGCTTTAACCCCCGCACTTTTTCTGCCGTGGGAATTTTGGGCCGCCTTATGATAAATGATAGGCTTTTATTTTCTTGAACATACAACATACTGCGGGGGACACGGGGGAA
>WURT03517148.1:22296-41593 GCA_009936505.3 Holothuria glaberrima | reverse complement strand
ATACTATCGCACGAATGGAAAACATTCATTATTTGTTTTGTATAACACCTAACTTCCTAAATCATAGATTTTGGTCATAATTTGATTGTACGTACCTCATGGCTGACGTCACCGCTGTGGGTTAGTATATACTAACCAACGACCGTGGGTTAGTACCGAATAACCCATGGCATGTGACCTCCAATCAGATGAAGAGGAATTAACAAAGTGTTATATAATATATATTAGACCACGGCAGTGACATCAGCCATGGGGGTATGTACAATCAAATTTTGACCAAAATCTACAATTAAGGAAGTTGGGTGTTATAGAAAACCAATGGTTTCCATTGGTGCGATAGTATGAATTCGTTGAAAGATCGAACTTTGTATTCAATCTTTTAACTCATGAAATTATTTATACTATCGCACTCATAAACATTCATTATTTGTATACTATAGTGTGACTTAAGACTAAAAAGCACTGGTTGTTGATACAAGAAGTAAGTAAGATGCTTGGGCACAAAAAGACAAATGTGGCAATGCACTGCTGAAAGGGGAAGAAAGAATTGGAGGAAGACAGTGAAGAGAGATCCTTGCCACCTCTCAGACGGATGGTGAGCAGGTAGAGAATTCATAAAATAAGGTGACTGATATCAGATACATCCTTCCTCTGGATACACAGGTATGCCAGGTATGCAAGGATCGCGTGGAGATGCTGGTTTTACAGGTCCCCCTGGTGAGACTGGTGTCATGGGCACACCTGGAATCCCAATCCAGGGCACACCAGGAATGGATGGTCCACCTGGTAGAATCGGCGAAAAAGGACGACGTGGTTTGCAGGGACAGAGGGGTGAAGCAGGTTAGTTCATGCTTAGTTTCATTTTAATATTCCTCAAATCCATCTGAATTTATATTGGAGACAGATAGAGGATTTGGAGAAAGGGGCAGACTCACTTGCGAGGGTGAAGCCCTCACATTTAGAAATGGAAGGTCCAAGTATGTCTGGGGGTCCCTTTGGTATGTTTGTAAAAAGAGCCTCTTGTATTTCCTAGGTTCTGAGAACTTTACAGTTATAACTAAGAAAAAAATCTTCAGCAATAAAAGCCGGGTGGGGGGGGGAGGAAGCTCCAGGTTGTTGGGCTCACACTTTGATCTGCACCTGTGTTTGTCTGAAGTTATATTGTGAGTGCTAGAAAGTGACAGGCGAAATCTGATCTCCTTCTGTGTAAACTAAAGACTCCGGAAGTGTTTAATTTAGAAATTGTGAAAGGCCAAACTGTAGTGTAGGACCCTGGGCATTATTTCAACATGAGAGTTTATTTTATTGGCTTAAGATGCTACAAAACACAATGTAACCTCTAAAACCGTTGGCTCATGTGCATGTATAGCATTAACATTGTGTTTCAGAACGAACATGTAAGATGGATATGTGAACACCACTTAAGATCTTACACAGTAAGTACATATGCAAACTACACAATGCATAGAGAATCCAGCCCTAGTCTTACAAAAAGTTTGTTTGGCTTTTAGGTTTTGTGGCAAGACTGGGCCAAATTTTTCTACTCACAAATTAAAGAAGGAATTCCCCTCTTTGTGCTCACTATGTTCATGTGAATGTAAATCCAGAAAATCAGTTCATGGGATGAAAAAGAACCCCCCCCCAAAAAAAGAGCCCCCCCAAAAAACCCGAGAAAAAAATGTGAGGATTCTGCTCAATTTAACTGGGATTATCATCACTCTTTCTTCCTGCACCAGGTGAACCAGGCAAACTACCTGGTGGTAGGGAAATTGTTGGTCCTCCTGGTGAGAAAGGAGTGACAGGACCCAAGGGGTTTGCTGGACAACCAGGCCAGAGTGGGTCACCAGGACCTGTCGGAGCAAAGGGTAAGTATTTTTTTTGGTTCCTTGCTTTAGCAAAGTAACCGATGTAGGCAGGTTGGCATGTGTGTGTGTGTGTGTGTGTGTGTGTGTTGGTATGCTGTAACTCAACAAGGGAAAGATAGACTAAAGGTAAACTTAGTATGTGGATGTGTCATAGTGAGAAGGTGTGCCCTATTGTTTTGGGGGGAGTTCAGTGGTCATCTGGGGTCACCAGGGGTCAGACACTGAAAATCTTGTTAACAAGATATCTCTAGGTAGGAAGCTTGGATAGATTTGATACGTGGCATGTGGATGTGTTGTGGTAAGAAGATGAATGCTATTGCTTTTGGTGGAGGTCAAAGGTCATCTAGGGTCACAAGAGGTCAAACACTAAAAACTTGTTGTTAACACAATATCTCAAGGTAGGAAGCTTGGATAGATTTCATACTTGGTATGTGGATGGGTTATGGTGAGAAGATGAATCTTATTGTTTTTGGGAGGTCAAAGGTCATCTAGGGTCACTGAGAGGCAAATATTGAAAACCTTGTTAACACAATATCTCAAGTTAAGAAGCTTGGATAGATTTCGTACTTGGTATGTAGATCCTCCATGGTGAGAAGCTGTGTTATACAGTTTTTGGTGGAGGTCAAAGGTCATTTGGGGTCACTTAGTCAAACACTGAAAATCTTGTTGTTAGAAAAACGGTAGGAAGCTTGGATAGATTTCATACTAAGTATGTGGATGCCTTATGGTGGGGGAAAATACTTTTATTTTTTGGTGGAGATCAAAGGTCATCTGGGGTCACTGGAGGTCAAACTCTGAAAACCTTTGAAACAATCTCAATGTAGGAAGCTTGGATAGATTTTATGCTTCACATGGTGTTGCATTGAATCCAGCAGAAATCCCATATGAGTTTTGTTGGATGTCAGAGGTGAAATCACCAGATGCCAAAAAGCAAATTTCCAAAAATTCCTGAAGTCAAATATAAGCACAAAACTCTATCATTCCAGCACATTAAGATCACATTCACCCAATTACTGAAAGAAATGGGACATCTTGCAGAGATGCCAAGTATCTCAATTTTAGCTGAAATTACAGTATTACGATTTTTATCCTTAATTCTAGCTTTATGAAAACCTGCATCAAATACCGCTTTTTAATGTTGCAGAAGATTCTCAGCCCACAAAGCCGAGGACTGTTGTGGAAGTTCACTAGATTATTTGACAGGCAACCTTTGTCCTTAGATAAGGACATGTGAGCATGCATGAATTGGAAATTGGAATTGATTAATTAAATGCTACCATGGGTTATTAGTTTTATAAAGAGAACTAAGTTACTGATCATTTGAATCAGATACCCTTGAGCATGCATGAATTGTGAGTGCTTAATTGAATAAAAAAAGTTGTAACTTATTACTGTCTGTGTTGGTATCCCTTGAAGTGCCTAGCCTACGTATTTCTTCAGAGCAATTTATGTTTGCACGTGTTTGTTAACACAAGATGTGCATTGTTCACAGAGCAGATCTTGTGCATCAATAGAAATACTGGTTCGTTCAGTAGTTGGCTCAGTTTCATTACGTTCAGCAAGGAACCATAGTGCCCATTGGGCTCTTGTTTCCCTTTTTGTACGATTTTGTTGATTAGTGTATGGGGAGCTGAATACAAAAGTGAATTGATTATACAAAGGAAATGAAAGTAGTACTAGTACATAATTTTTAAGGACTTTCTTTCTTTCTTGAAGGTGAGATGGATTGGATCACCCTAGGGAAACTCCCCCCTCCCCAGCCCCCTCCCCTGCAAAATTTGGAAGTGTAGATTTGGCTTACGTACAAAAGTGGTGCAATTTTCAACAAAGCTTTTAACACTTAAAAAAACGCAAAATAATACAATGCAAGCCCAAAATTTTGTGGCATCTTGAGGGTAGCTTCCACGTCAGCCAATGCAAAATATGCCCTCAGTTTAACAGGCATAGAAAACAAGACAAGAGTGCAGAGACTGGATCCCCTGTGACATGGTGACATTCTGTGACAAAAATTGCTTGCCTGAAATTGTGACATTTTGTGACATTTGAGAATCCTGTGACAAGTTGTGATAAAAGGCCAGTAAAATATTGTGACACAATATGAATAGAAAATATTCTTGCTGTGGTCACTACCATTGACTTGACAGCACCACTACCCAAGTTATTGGGTTGGTACATTTACCTCCAGAAGTGGCTGTTACCTTTAGCTTTATACAACAGTATCAACAGTGCCTGAGATTGCTTTCTTCATTTTTGGGGAATGTCAATGTTCACTGAACTCATGGTTAGCACGTGTACTTGCTTTGTTCTGAGAATAGTTTTAGGACCATTATGGTCCAATGGTCTTATTTCTTAAATCAGGTAATGATGACTGACCAGACAGGAGCATCCTGTATATTATACATAGAAACAGAGAATTTGTCTGTTGACGAGTCAACATAGTTTGTCCGAGCCTGATTTACCATTTCTGGCTCAACTCAAAATTGTCAGAGCATTTGCCTTATGAATGGCTTTAATGAGTACAATATTAACATCAGTCTTTATTTGCCTTGTTCATCCAGGCTGTTCCAGCAAATACTAGGCTTTGCTTTTACCGTATGGAACAGTTCTACATTGCCATATAGCGTTGTCTGCATCGTCGAGCAGTGCCTATATATAGCTTCCAGTGGCAGATCTAGGGGGTGCTGCAGGCACCCCCCGTTGGAAGTCATGTGTGAAAAAAGGTTTAGGTAAAAAAAGGAAATGCTTCAAAATGTGTCAAATATAGCACTGTTTTGCATTTCAGCCCTCTTCCAAAAGCAAAAATTTTCCAAAGGGGAGGGGACACCCCTCTCCTTAAACCTCTCCCCTAGGACAGTGATCAGTCAAATCTTGTGCATCTCTATTGAAAATTCCTGGATACACCCCTGACTTCAATGATTTCTTATTATGGTTTCACCAGTGATTCACCCCACCCTTCCCCCCTGTAAATGTGACAAAAGCACATTTGACGTGACATTAAGTTGCAAATAGCACTAAATCTTGACAATTTGTTACAAGTTAGTAATTTTGTGACGTGACATATTGTGAATTGCCATCAGACATCAATCCATTCCCTGAGTGTGGTAAAAGGTTAAAATTGTGATAGCATGCCCAGAAAGTATCAGGGTTTTCTAAACAATACAGGAAATGTGGAAAGTCTGAATAAAGTGTAAAATTTGTTTATGGCCTTGTAAGTGCTCGAATATCTTATTTTTGGTCTGTAAAAATTTCCTCGTGGTCTGCAATGTTGAAAACTTAGTGTATTAAAGGTAATGTTGTGACAGTGTACCCAAAGCGCTTAAATTGAGTGAATCAACTGAAGTTGTGTTTCTTGCAGACATAATGTGTTTTTCTTGGGTGTTGCATGCGGCCACATCAGTCTTAAAAAAACCCATGAATCAGTGCTGGCATTGGGCAGTACCATTGTGTGATTCCTGCAACTGCAAAATAATTCCCGCAAAGAAAATACTTGTCTGCAGGAAATTCTGGCTTCGTTTTCTTCTGTACGTGATGCACAGCTCTGGAAATAATCAAAATTATAATATTCAGGGTTAGGGTTAAGGTTAAGGTGATGATAGGACAACTTTAAGGTTTGGAAATAGTATGGGGTTTGGCAAGTCAGTTTGGGAAGTTGTGTTTCTTGCCGACATAATGTGTTTTTCTTGGGTGTTGCATGCGGCCACATCAGTTCTTAAAAAAACCCATGAATCAATGCTGGCATTTGGCAGTACCATTGTGTGATTCCTGCAACTGCAAAATAATTCCCGCAAAGAAAATACTTGTCTGCAGGAAATTCAGGCTTCGTTTTCTTCTGTACGTGATGCACAGCTCTGGAAATAATCAAAATTATAATATTCAGAGTTAGGGTTAAGGTTAGGGTGATGATAGGCCAACTTTACGGTTTGAAAACAGAATGGGGTATGGCAAGTCAGTTTGAGGCAATATTCTATTAACTTTACATTTTTGCTTTTTGGGAAGTTTTGGAAATTCCCCTCTTAAAATGAAAGTCCCCTCAAGATTTCTTGACTGTGGATTCCTCACCCCCTCTTCTCCCAGGTTCTGAATCTCCCCTCCCTTCACCCAGGTTCTGAATCTCACCCCCCCCCTTCACCCAGGTTCTGAATCTCCCCCCCCCCCTTCACCCAGGTTCTGAATCTTAGTGTTAACACTGTGATGAATTGCATTATCTCAGTATAGAGGGTATCCTGAATCATGTCAGGGTAACCAGGTGATGAAATTTGCTCCTTTTGCCCTGCATTCGGTAGTGGCATCAGGCATTTAGGACCAATGTGCTTAATTTCTTAGGCATAACCAGGGCTCCACATTAACACTTGCCCAATTGCCAGTGATAACTGAAAGTATTCCAGGGCAAGCTATCTCTTTTTCCAACTTGCCCCAAATGAACAAGTGATAACTACAATCTTCAAAATTGGAGATGGAAAAGAAAAAATACTCTAGGGTTAAGAACCCTTTCATAATGAAAACACTGTTCATTGCTGTAAATGTGTTGTTAACTTTTTTCATGTCCAAAGAAGAAGAAGAAGAAGAAGGGTACAATTTAATGATTGTAAAGAGTAATTTCAAGGTTTTTGTCACATGTGAGACTGTAAAGAACAATGTGGAAAGTCAGTATTTGCCTTCCTTACCAGGAGGGCAAGTGGAAAAGTGCTAGGGCAAGTGAATTTTACTTGCGCAACTTGGCAAGTGAGTTTGAAAGTAAGTGTAGAGCCCTGATAACACTAGACCAGGGGTTCTCAAGTGTGGGTGGTTGTGGGTCATTTTACTGGAGTTTTTGCTTACAATTTATTCTGGTACCCAGAGCTTTATTCAGCACTTTTTATTCTCAGTGAGAGTTTGGGCCTTTTGATTCCCTGCTGAAGGCTGAGGGAATCTATGCGATGGTGATGTCGTGTGTGTGTGTATGTGCATGTGAGTTCGTTTGGCACTCAGACTGAGGACCTAAACAATGTATTTCAGGTCCTCTGAAAGAAATTCAATAGATTTCTCAAGTCCTCGAAAGTTTCAACAATAGACAGTCTATTGTTAAGGTTAGGGTTAAGGAAGCAAACACAAAGGAGATAACAATGAGGTCCTCAGTTTGTATGTAAAACCTACTTGTGTGTGTGTGTGTGTATGTATGTGACGCTTTGGCTCGTAAAGGCTCTATCTCAAGAGCAGTAACCACGGGTAATCTCATACTTGGCATGTAGATAGCCCATATTGAGTAGATGATCCCTATTGTTGGTCAAAGGTCATTTGGGGTCACCAGAGGCAATTAAGTGAATCCTTTATTAGCTGTAACTGTCTGTATCCCTCGAAATGCCTATACAGCCAGTGTATTTCTTCAGAGCAATTTATTTATGCTTGAATGTGTTTGTTAGCACAAGATGTGTGTCTCGTGCAGCTTTGGTGAAACTTGTGAGATGAAGTAAACATTCACTGCCAACAACTTTGAAGACCATGTAGCGGTCACCAGAGATACAGGCAAACTTCACATTGGCTAAAAATTTTTGTATTGTGTGCTCATGGTTGAGATTTCATTCAGCATGGAAACAGCATGCCCATTGGGCTTTTGTTTTAAGGGGAGGGGAAAAATCATTTTAGGTCACAAGGTTTCAAAAGGTTTCGAATTTACATGATATCTCGAGTAGGATAACTGTGTGGGATATCATGCTTGTCGTGTGGGTGACTCAATCTTGTTACAATATATCATATGGCAAGGAATCACTAAGCTTTTTGGCTTTCTAGTTATAGTTTAAAAAAATTCCATGGGAGTCGTGACTCCAAGGAAAGTGGAGTTGAGTCCCAACTCACGGCCAAGAGTCGCGACTCTTAAGTAAAGTCGAGTAACCCGCCCAAGCCTACTAGCCAGTATACTCACCTTAGCCAACCACCCCAAATAGACAAAAATACAGATACCGACCACGACAAGCACATTGCAGCGACCACTACTTTTGTCATATCTTTCACTGTGACAGCTTTCATTTTCCACAAAATGTTTTAACAAAGAAAACCTTTTGCAGATAAAGTTACGTACTACAAGCAATTTCCAGCTTTACAAACCGTCATGCAATTTTTCGGTTGTTATAAATTAATGAAGCAGCATGAATGTTGACTGCAAACGTGGGTAACATTGCTTAAAGTGGATAGGTCCCATACTATGTTGGCTCGCTGTGTTCCTAGGCTCGCTTCTCCCGCCACATTCCACAAATAAGCCACTACTTTTCTCAAAACAACCACCACTCCAGTCTGTCTAGCTACAACTTTGATGACAATTGCCTTCTTTTTGCAGGTGAGTACGGTGGAGAGTGTCCGAATTGCCCCGATAATCCCAAAGGATTCCCAGGAGATTTTGGCTTCTCAGGTTTTAGGGGTCCACGAGGACCACCAGGTCCAGAGGGCATTAAAGGTCGCACTGGGCCTTCAGGCCGGTTTGGAGACTTTGGTGAAAATGGATTACCTGGCCAACGGGTAAGTTTAACAAGGCTTTGCAGTATAATCTTGAAATAATATGCAGTAAAGGTGCTTGTTGTTAGACATTGTGAGTATAGTTGATATGAGTGTCTTGCTGTTACATATCCAGAGTTTGACAAATAAGGTATTGGATTTTAATTTCCATTGAGTAAAAAAACATGGCTTCAGGTTGAATGTGGTGAGGACACCGGTAAGGACACTTTCGTGAGTGGAAGAAAAACTTAAAAAGGTATGGTGACAAGGCTAGATTTTACTTGGCAGGTAACAGAAAATTTTGCATTTAAAATGCACCAACATACAAGAAAATACCTTTTATCATTATTAAACGATTCGGTATCACCAATAAAACTCTAGTAATAGCTTTATCTCATCAAATATTATGCACTACAAGAGTATTAACAGATTTTGCATCACTTGAATTTTGAAAGTTTGGGTGAAAAAATTATTTATTGGGTAACAAATAACTAAATTTCTTCCTGTAAGAGCCTTATTTCTTCAAAAAAAAAAAGTTACCATACTGCCTTATTTTGAATATCATTCTGTATTTATTAATATTGGTTAAAAAATGCAAGTGTGTTTTTTAAACAAATGCAATATTTCCATTTTCATGTATGAAATTTTACATTTTACATTTGCAATCATCCTATTCTTGCAATGTCTGAATATTATGTTTTTATGTTGCACTTCTGGCGGAAAGGGATTTTTCGAATGGACAATAAGCTATCAAATCACTTATCCATCTGTCCATCCATCCGTCCATCCATCCGTCCATCCATCCATCTCTCCCTCCCTCCCTCAGTCTGTCTGCCTGTTCGTCCATCTTTTAGGAGTGTATTACCCCAAGGAAAGATCCTTTGGACTTAATTCAACATCTTTTAATTATTCTCAAGATATGCCTCTTCGAATCTGACCATTACTGAAGAAACTCGTTGCCTGTGTAATTATAATGAAGTGGACTATTACACAGTGTTGGCATTTCTTTTGTTAACCCTGCATTAATTATCTCTTAAATACTCATCAGATAGTTAAAAGTTTAGGACGTGACATTGATATTTTGCAGGACACAATTTTAACTTCCAAAAATAATCCTTCAAGGCATATCAATGTTACACATGTCCTTGTCATGAAGGTTTAAAAACAAAGGATAACATTAGATATACTTTTCCATCTCCTCTCTCAACATGACAGATTTGCATGTTTATTCATGATATAAATGTAAAATAGAAATTATGTGGTGAAATGGTCAATATTTCTTGGATTTTGATGGTAATTGTGGATATTTTCTAGGTTTTTAATGCTTAATTCTTACATCAAATATCCAACTTTGTCATTTTAATGTCACCAGACCCTTAATGCTAGTCTTGTGTATGTTTTTTTGAACATTATACCAACTGTATTTTAAAGGGCATGATTTGGGTCAGTGAGCTGGTATAGCTCCAGGAGGGGGAAGGGGGTCTGTTAAAAGTGTCTCGTGAGTAGTGATGTGCACAGACCACCCAATACCAGCACCAAATGGGGACCACCTGAAACAAGGGTCCCTTTTGGGGGTCCACGTCATGATGAAAGAGGGGTATGGGACGGCACAAATCCATTGTACCCCTCAAAAAGATATCAAAGAAATGATTAAGGTGGTTTCTGTACCTTTTTGTCATACTTGTTTTTGCTGTGCCCTTTTCGATTCACATTTTGTTAAAGAATGGTAAAACTCTGGTGGTCTTGGTAACCTATAAGACCAATGATTGGGTGGTCTTACTTGTTTTGATCTCAGAAGATCTGTCCTTTTAAGAATAAACAAAAAAGAAAACAGGTTGGGTTGTCTGACCAGTCATGAGACCAGTGGAGTTCTAGTGTAAGGTGGTTTGTCAGTTTCAGAGCCCCCTCCCCCCTCTCCCCCCCCTCCAAAAATAAAATGAAGTGCCTTATTTCAGGCGCAAATTACCATTCCTGTCAAACCAAAATGTCAAAATCATGTTTTAGTTTCTGTGTTTCAAGGAAAGCTTCTGTAGGGAGATCACAAGGATCTCCCACATATTTTTGTATATATTTAATTATCATTCAATTCTTATTATGAGATCCTACCGGCTATACTGCTCATTCCATGAAAATTTGATTCAGTTTATTCTGGTTGGTCTTGGTAGGTCTTATGTGGGAGCTAGCATCAATTTGGATGGTCTGACTAGGAAGCTCTGTAGGTCTATGTGTTCTTGGTCTTGTTCAGACTGCCAAGCATGGGTGGTCTAAAATCACCACCCATTAAACCAACACACACCTTTATTGATTCCTTGCCAAAGGCAGGCAAGGAATCTATGCAATAGTGATGTCAGTGTATGTGTGTGCGTATGTGTGTGTGTGTATGTGTGTAACAACATCTCGTTAGCGCTCTAGTTTTTGAAGGAAAAGGGCGAGACACTTCAAAGTTGGTTTGTGGGTAAAGCATGTAAAGGTCTCAGCTGGGATTGATTTTGGTGGGGTTCAAAGGTCATCTGAGGTCACTGGGGTCAAAATCTGAAAACTTTGTTAACATGATATCTCAAGGTAGAAAGCTGTGATAAATTTCATACATAGTATGTAGATGCCTTACAGTAAAGGAAATTAAGATTTTTGATGGAGGTCAAAGGTCATTTGGGGTCACTGTGGGTCAAACTCTGAAAACCTTGTTGACACAATATCTCAAGATATCAAGCTTGGATAAATTTCATACAGGGTATGTAGATGCATTATTGTGAGACAAAGAACCCAATTGCTTTGGTGGAGGTCAAAGGTCATATGGGGTCACAGGGGGTCAGACTCTGAAAACCTTGTTAACACAATATCTCAAGATAGGAAACTTGGATAGATTTCATACAGGGTATGTAGATGCATTATTGTGAGACAAAGAACCCAATTGTTTTTGGTGGCAGTCAAAGGTCATATGGGGTCATGTGGGTCAAACTCTGAAAACCTTGTTAACACAATATCACAAGGTAGGAAGCTTGGATAACTTTCATATGTACTATGTACATGTATCATGGTGAAGCAAAAAAGCCTATTGTTTTTGTTGGGGGTTTAAGGTCATCTGGTGTCACGGGGGGTCAAACTCTGAAAACCTTTTTAACACCTTCAAAGGTTCAAAGGTCATCTGAGGTCACTGGGGTCAAAATCTGAAAACTTTGTTAACATGATATCTCAAGGTAGAAAGCTGTGATAAATTTCATACATAGTATGTAGATGCCTTACAGTAAAGGAAATTAAGATTTTTGATGGAGGTCAAAGGTCATTTGGGGTCACTGTGGGTCAAACTCTGAAAACCTTGTTGACACAATATCTCAAGATATCAAGCTTGGATAAATTTCATACAGGGTATGTAGATGCATTATTGTGAGACAAAGAACCCAATTGCTTTGGTGGAGGTCAAAGGTCATATGGGGTCACAGGGGGTCAGACTCTGAAAACCTTGTTAACACAATATCTCAAGATAGGAAACTTGGATAGATTTCATACAGGGTATGTAGATGCATTATTGTGAGACAAAGAACCCAATTGTTTTTGGTGGCAGTCAAAGGTCATATGGGGTCATGTGGGTCAAACTCTGAAAACCTTGTTAACACAATATCACAAGGTAGGAAGCTTGGATAACTTTCATATGTACTATGTACATGTATCATGGTGAAGCAAAAAAGCCTATTGTTTTTGTTGGGGGTTTAAGGTCATCTGGTGTCACGGGGGGTCAAACTCTGAAAACCTTTTTAACACAATATCTCAAAGTAGGACACTTGGATAAATTTCATACTTAGTATGTAGACCCATTATGGTAAGGCAAAGAACCCGATTGTCTGTCGTGGGGTTCAGAGGTCATCTGGTTTCACAGGGGTTCAAACTCTCAAAATATTGTTTACATGGTATCTGGTGGTAGGAAGCTCGGATAAATGTCATACATGGTATGTAGATGCTTTAGGGTAAGAGGAAGAAACGTAACATTTTTGGTGGAGGTCAAATGTCATTTGAGATCTGGGAGGGTCAGATTTTGAAATACTTGTAAACACAATATCTAGACGTAATAAGTTTGGAATGACTTCATACACAGTATGTACATGCATTCTGGTAAGATAAAGAACTCTAATGTTTTTGATGGAGGTCAAAGGTCATTTGGTATCACCAAGGGTCAAACTCTGAAAACCTTGTTAACACGATATCTGGAAATACGAAGCATTCATAAACTTCATACTTAATATGTACATGCATTATTGTGAAACAAAAACCCATTGTTTTGAGTGGGGGTCAAAGATCATTTATGGTCACCGGTAGTCAAACTCTGAAAACCTTGTTACAACAATATCTCAGGGTAGGAAGCTTGGATAAATCCCATAGTATGTAGATGCGTTATGGTAAGACAAAGAACCTTTTTGCTTTTGGTGGGGTTCAAAGGTCATCTGGGATTACCAGAGGTATAACTCTGATAACTTTTACATGATATCTTGAGGTAGGAAGCTTGGATAGATTTCATACTTGGCATGTAGATGCCTAATCAGAAGAAACCTGTTTCCTTATGTTGGATGTCAAAGGTCATCTGGGGTAACCAGAGGTCAGAAAGTAAAATTCCCCAAGAATTCAACCAAGATTGTCATCTGGGGTCACCAGGGGTCAAAATGCAAAATTTTCCAAGACTTCCCAAGATCAAGTATAAACACAAAGCTGTATTTTTGAAACAAGTTGAGGTAGAATTTGACCAGTTACTAAATGAAAGAAATGGGACATCATTGCATTATTTGAGATAAAACTTATGGAAACCTCAATATATTTTGCTTTCTGCTTCTTGGGAAAGATAAGAGTAGCATAATTCAAAGCTGATGTGTATTAAGTTCAGTGTGTAATGATCTCCATTGGGATTGCTTTTAAGAGAGGTCAAAGGTCATTTGAGGTCACCAGCTGGAAAAATACAAAATGTTTTGTAACCACATTATCTCAATAAGGGGTACATAAAGAAACTTAATTTCATAAATTTATTGATAATACAAGCCTACCATGATGTCCTTTATTGATTGCAAGGGAGATTTTTAAACTTATGCACTCATATCTACTTCATCTCTCAACTTGGCAAGGAATCACAATGCCTCTTGGCATTCTTGTTTGTAAATGAAATCTGCTTCCAACTGCTGCATGGATTTTTCTTTTTTAATTTTGTTTTTTTTGTCTTACAGGGTGATAAAGGAGAGACTGGTGATTTCGGTGTGAAGGGAACTTTGGGACGAGTTGGACAACGTGGTTTCCAAGGTAACATAGTGTATTTGTCACTTTAAGAGCTAAAGGATTTACGGGTTGCCAGGTCTATATGGTGAAACACTGGCATGAGTGACACTGAAAAAGTTTAGGCAAGTTGAGCACAGACAAAAGTAAAGGAATCAGATTTGTATTCACCAATAACAAAACTAATGTTGGCATAAATCGTACCCTGGCTAAATCTGTAGTCAAAGTTCCATCTAGGTCGAAATTCCAAGTAATAACAAAGATGGTAGTACAAAAACTCAGTTCTGATTTCTTATGTATCCCAACTGCTTGAAGCCTTTTTAACATTTATTTATTTACTGAATCATACACCTTGGGTCATATGTCATATGAGAAACCTGTGCATTTGTGAGGGTGTGTGTTTCTTGTGTCATGACGCTAAGCTTGCCAACACAATATCTCATGGTAGGGTAGCAATGACAGTTCTCATACTTGGCATGTGGGTGCCCCATATTGAGAACCCCCTCATTTTGTTGGCAGTTAAAGGTCATCTGAGATCACCATAACACTTGGGTGATGAACTTAATAATCTCAACCCACCTCAAGGGGATGTGCCTCATGACAGGAATTTTGAAAGAATATCTCCTAGATGTACTACTCAACCGGGAAGGTCTTTTTCTAAGAGAAGTGATACAGCAATGAGAATAAACTCTCAGAGTCATGACTATTTCTCTGTTGATGTATCAAATCCATTTGTGCCATCTAATGGACATGCCCATTCTCAGGAGAGGCCGCAACGTACTTGACCAGTTGCTTTACTAATTGGTGACTCCATTCCATGCTACCTGATTGGGAGGAAACTATTAATTAGATACCATGTCCTCAACTACTGCATCCCTGGCATGACATTACAAAAACTCTGTGACTTTGCAACACATAACACTTCTGGGATTATCAATGTCCTGTCCAAACTTGTCTCCACAATTAAATCACTTGTTTCAGGAGTCAAAGTTGCTGTCTCTGGTCTAACTGGCAATGGAATTTGTCCCCAAACAGACATCCAGATATGCCACATCAATGACACTATTCATCAGACCTGTGGGGAACACAACTCTGCTTTTATCAGTAACTCCAATATAATATTATCACACATCTCCCATGAAGGAATACGTCTTATCAGAAAGGGGTACTGTCAAACTGGCCATGAACTTTATATTGTACCTTCGCTCTACTACATATCCAAAGGATGATTCCCAAAATTTTCAGTGGGGATATTCCAACCTACCAACAAGAACTCACCACTTGGTTGGAAGACGCATGCACTAAATGTTCAAAGTGTTAACATGAACAACTTGATCACTTGCCTTCCTAACCCAAAAGTTCATGAGCTAAAATTTTCACTCCTTAACACTCGATCAGCATGTCACAAGACATGCACTGGTTTTGATATTATTAATGAACACAAGTTGGACCTATTCGCTATTACTGAAATATGGCCGAGTCAAAATGGTGATGAAGTGTTATTATGGGAGCTCACACAGCCAACTTTGATTTCATCCATGTCCCCCGTGCTCCACGTGGATGTGGCATCGGCCTTTTCTATAAGAAATCACTTCACTTCAGTACAGTTCATAAAGTTAATAACAATTCCTTTGAGAGTCTTGAAGTTTTCAGTGCTCCTGCAAATCTAATACAGTGTTCCCACGAACTCACCCATGTCCTAGGCAAGCCAAAATTGGGTTAATGTCAGAACCACAGATAAACTCAGCAAATTTGACCCTCGTTCAAAGGAGCTGACTTTTACCCTGGCAATGTGGAATTTCAACTTCCAGATTGATGATGAGTCAACCTCAGCAGCATAAACACAAAACCCATTGCTTCAAGACTTCTCCATTGGAAGTCATGCCAACACTTACCCCCAAAACAGCAACTTGTAAGGCCACTCCATTCATCAACTCTCCAGAGATTGTTATTTATTTACACTTGTCAAAAAAAGCTGAAGCTTAATTGTGATAAGACAGAGTGCATTGTGTCTTTCGTTCAAAATTTTTAGTTGAGGACCCTGATTTTCCTCCTCTTGCTGTGGGTGATGACCTTATGTATGCTAACTTAGGTGCTTTCTTTGATCAAAATCTGAAAATGGAAAAACATGTTGATACTATTTGTTGCTCTGCCAACTGGCAGTTGAGAAACATCAGCCTTCTGAGAAAGTATCTTCATGGTAAAACTTGTGATGTATTAGTTCATGCTTTTGTTACTTCTAGGCTTGACTTTCACAACTCTTTGCTTTATGGTCTGTCTGATTTATGATCCATGAAGAAACTTCAAAAAATTCAAAATTTGGAGCACGAATTGTCAAAAGGAAAAGGAGACACTGCCACTTGACCCCACTTTTAAAGGAACTTCACTGGCTTCATGTTTAATAGTGAGAGAATCGAATTTAAAATACTACTGCTCACTTTTCGTGCTCAGCGTTTAGAATAGCCTGTTTATATCTCATCTACTGCCTCCCTTATGTTCCTCCTCATAGTCTTCATTCCTCTGGCAAGGCCCATCTCTCTCTTCCCAATCCACGATTGAAAACTTATGGGTACAGATGTTTTGCATACGCATCTCCGTGTTTATGGAACTAGCTACCAGACCACATTCTGTTCTGCAATGAACTATCTGCATTTAAGCATAACCTTAAGACTCATTTCTTTACGTCTTCTTTTGAATGTTAGATACTGAGTTGTCTGCTTTTTTGCTAAGTGCCAAGAGCAGCTACATGTTGTTCCTGATTATTATTATTGTTGTTGTTGTTGTTGTTGCTGTTGCGGCTGCGGCTGCGTTGTTGGTTGTTGGTTGTTGTTGTTCAGACTCTGAAAACTTGAATAATAATGTCTAAAGATGTGAAGTGTAGATACTTTTTGTGGATGGCATGAATATCACTTATGTTTATTCAAAAAATGACATTATTGATCCTGGTGTAGGTCAGAGGTCATCTTAGTTCACCCAACACATTGAAATTTTGTAAATATGTTATCTCAAGATAGAAATACTTTTCATACTTTATCATGTGGATGGGTTGAGAAATCTTGAAGAATTTGTTGAATGTCAAAGGTCATCAAAGTTCAGAAAAATTTTGCTGCACTGAAACTGGTCAAATTTTATATATGTACTCCTCAGTTTAATTCCTCCGGGAGGATTATCACTGCTGACTTCATGGTCAAGTGGGTAGAACATCTGACTTGCAGCCGGAAGGTCAGGGGTTCAAATCCTGGCCGGGTCATACCAAAGACTTTAAAAATGGAACCTACTGCCATTGTGCTTGGTGCTTAGCTTAAGCAGTGGAGTAGGGAAAACAAGCCAGTGAGCTACAACTGGAGAAAAGGCTGTGGCCGACCCAACTTAAACCAGTTGGTTAGAAACTGAGCCATAAAACCTCATCTAACTAACTCCAGGAGGGTTATCTAAATAAATGTTAACTTCGGCTAACTGTCAAAGAACACTGTGGGTATTGTGTCATGCTGAAGCTTGCATACACACACAGCTCTGCCAGTGGGAAAGTAGTTCCCTTTGTCTGTGTGAATAAGAATTATCAGGAGAAGGGGCTTGAAGGTGCTGAAGAGAAAATTGAGGTGGAAGCTTTCTTACTGCAGTTTTATGAAGAAAACTGTGGTGTCAGGGATCAGAAAAAAACTTAAAGAAAAAGTTTTGCAATGTGGGTCGAACTTGGGATAATTGAAGCCATCAAAACCTCTCTGCCCTCTTACATTCTGGTTTAAAGACAGATTTGCATCACCCCAAGTATGACTTTTTACTTGGGGTTAAGCAAAAGTCTCAGTTGGTGACTACTCTTTGATTGACATCAGAGTTACAAAATTCAAAAGATGAAGAGCAGCTCATACACAGCATGTACAGAGAATGTTTTGATTACACATGGGGCCTTTTATGCTCACCAGGATATGGCCTTGAGCAGTGAACTATGTTTGTGTCTGCACAAGGAGAAGCTAAAGATAATTATGGGCGGGGCTTACCACCAAGTGAAAGTCATACTTGGGGTGATGCATATCCCTCTTCAATATTCATGAAGAATGATTGGGATCATCTTTTCTTTTCAGGTGACCTCGGAGATCTGGGTGAAAAAGGAGAGCCTGGTATTCCAGGTGAAGGAGGAGTTCCTGGCACAGCCGGCAAGAATTTCTTCATGCCTGAAGGCTCAGAAAAGGCAATGGTAAGGAAAGATTGTACAGAGAAAAGTTCTTGTGGATACTGCATTTCTTTTCATCCTTCTTGAATCTGGTGTAGGTGTTTAAAGTAGCAGTATGGTGAACAAGATTAAATGCAAGAAGAAAGTCCAGAGGATGTGAAAGAAGCAGAGATTAAGGAGGGGCTGTGAGGGAGACTTTTGCTTGTAAGGGAACAAAAAGTGTAAGAGAAAATCTCGCAAGTTTAAGGTGGTAGTGAAATTACCAGTCATATAATACTTTATATGTGTGTGTTTTGAAGCTTATCACAGACATGAAATTTTCATCTTTTTGGATTCAAAAAAGTTTACTCTGCTCTGCTCTGCTCTGCTCTGCTCTACGTCATACAGCAGCTGCTCTGTCTTAAAACTTGTAAGGTTTTTTGGCAGAATTTTAGCTGCAAAACAAAGCAACCGGCAACTTCGACCATGGCTTGTTTAGAAGACTCTAAACTGGGAATGAAATTGTCTGTTCAGTAAAAAAACATCAATGAGTGGAGGAATTAGTTTGCAACTCATTAATTATTGTGATTACCTTGTGTGTAGACCTTATGCATATGATGTTACATAATAGAAAGTGTTCCCTCCAATGGAGGCAATCGCATGTCATTGCATGTTACACCAACAAGTGCAGACAGCTGATTTGTGTAGTGGCCGGATATGCAGTCTTCAAGCGTGTGCTAAGTGTAGGTGGTGTGTGCAATGTGGTTCATTGATTTGCCACAGGGGTGGCTTGAAGTGGCATCAGTGCATAAGATCTATGAACACTAAATTGCAACCAGTTTGCAAAATGTGAAAATTGAGGTTTCTACCATGCCGGTGATATAACAGGCTTACCACAAACAAGGCTGGTAATAACTGTTTCTCAAAATACTGCAAAGAGGCAAATGTTTGAAGCACAGAATAATACTGAGAAGTGAAACTTTTCTCCCTCAATTGTGAGTGTACACAACCAACTGAACAAGATGTTATTTCAGTGAGTAAACCTTGTAACCTGAGTATAGAGGAAGAGCTCAGTTAATCTGTAATTCACAGATAGGTGATATGTTTTACAGGGCTATGTCAATGTTCCCAGGGTTTAATGTTCCCAGGGTTTAATGTTCCCAAGGTTCAATGTTCCCAGGGTTCAATGTTCCCAGGGTTCAATGTTCCCAGGGTTCGATGTTCCCTATGTTCCTAACCCTATCCTTACCCTAACCCTAACCCCAAGGAAAATTCCAACTGGGAACAACAAACCTTGAGAACATTGAACCTCAGGAACATCGAACCCTGGGAACATTGGACCTCGGGAACATCAAACCCTGTGAACATCAAACCCTGTGAACATTGGAACTCAGGAAAATGGAACCCTGTGAACATTGAACCTCAGGAGCATCGAACCCTGTGAACATTGAACCTCAGGAAAATCGAACCCTGGGAAAAACAAACCTTGTGATCATCAACAACCATTGAAATAATACAGAAACGGAGAACATTGAACCTTGGGAGCATTGAACCCTGGGAACATTGA
>WURT03517037.1:0-20959 GCA_009936505.3 Holothuria glaberrima | reverse complement strand
AGATTCCTTCTGCCTACGGCAAGGAATCAAAAATGGAAGTGCGCAATGTGCAATCTGAAATCAGCGAAATGAAAACAGAATTTTCACAAATGCTTCTGAACTATAGCGCAAATTTGCAGGGACAGATTGTCAACGTACTTGGAGCCATAAACGAATTAAAAGACCAAACCGAATCGCTCACGAACACAATCATACAAAGGATCAACAGAAAAGCAGCCATGACTCCACCTCTTAGTTTACCACGCACTTTAACAATGGAACCCCTTCTACACCCCATAGAGATTCTAGGGACATTACACCGCTGTACAGGCTTCTTGAAGGGGAAAATGTGAAGATTGTGGTGGACGCTGACAATGAAGTCTTCATTGGAAAGACATCGTATGAGAATTATTTCTCAACTTCATTCTCTGCCACGAGTTTCTTGAGAAAGTTAATGCCCCATTTTTTAACACTGGATGAAATGATATCGAGTAATTTCAAAGGAGGAGATGTTGTGACTGCAACAGGCCGAGTCCACATGAAGCAACTGGACCCGTGCAAAAGGAGAGCTTTACTTCGCCAGGTGGAACTAGAGTTCAGCGGTTCGACAAAAACACATGAAGCGTATGCTAAGCTTAAGACGGCAATCAACATTAAATGCAGAACTGAGAGAAGAAAGTGTCAAGTTGAAATATGAAAATTACCTTGATTTTTTGTGCGCATGAGGAATTTTCCAGCATTATATTTTTGTCCGAACAGCTGCACTTATTATTTCAGTAACATACAGATTTTAGATCGGCGGGTCCTAAAGACTCCTTTTTAATACAGCCAAACTGACAGTCGTGTTTCTGACACACCTTTCTTTTTGAACTTTCAAACATAACTCTGAGACAATGCTCATGGTTTCTTTTCTTTAGTCAAGTTCAAAGAGATGCGCCCAGTCCGTGAAATTTTTGCCGTTTAGTATTAACGTTCATCCGTTCATGCTATACTTTAATTTTTCTTGCTATATCACTCATTTTATCCAGATAAACTTCAAAATAAAATAAGAAAGTATGATCAGGAATTTCTTTTCATTTTTTTATTGCGTTTTATCGCTGTGTGTAGGCTTGGTAAGGCGACGACACGATTAACTAACCTTTAGAACGGGATCGTTAAGTTAGACCTACATGGTCGGATGGTTTACACTTTACACTTTTATGTTGCCCGTCAGTAGGCTACGTAGGGTGAAAATACATGGTGCAATGGTTTGCAAGTTCATAAGGCCTGTGTCTTAAAATTCCGAAATATGACTACGAAAAGTATTATTTTTACGATATCTTAGTACCTGGTCCTGCCTGATTTCCGTGATATTCCTCTGGTTTGTGTACTGCGGAAGGATTTTGCCGGGCAAGCTTATTTTTCCAATTGAATTTTCATGTGCTCTTTTAATACTAAGCCCCCTCCTCCGGATTTGCCGGACGGGTGGGGGGTCAGACTCCCCGACAGGGCGCAGTGACCCAATTGAGCCCCGACAGCCCCGATGTGGTCGAAGGGGAAGGTCAAGGGGATTTGGAGAAAACTGTGTACTATACCATGCTATTGTGCACTGGACATATATTGCACGTACCATGAGTACTAACGTTAAGAATGCAGTCACTTTTATCGCCAGCATCAATAATAATTTGTACCCTAACCCCATCTCACCATTTCCGAGCTTATTGTACACACTCAATTTCCTCAGCCAAAATTAACCCAACCACTTGAAATGACATTTTGACTTCCAATCGCGTATCTGTCTGTCACATATGAATCAAAGCCCTGTCTGCTATACAACCAGTTTCATTAGCTACCGATCTGCAGAAGCAAGCCCATCATGTGCGTTCCGTTTAGGACTGACCCCCCCCCCCGGGTGAAAAAAATGTTCCAAGTCATTCGCCCCATAAACCTGATACAAGTATGCCTAACAAAATAGGGGTTACCAGCCAACATAAATTTTAGTATCTTCTTAAAATGGATGATCAAAAGTTTCATCAGGGGTCGCACTAGGATTTGCCCGACGGGAAGCCAGACCCCCCCAGATTGGGGGGGGTCGGGGACCTAAAGCCCTAACAGCCCTGATGTGGTCGAAGGGGATGGTTGTGGGGATTTGAAGAAAACTGTACTATACCATGACATTGCGGGGCATATATTGCATGTACTGTTAGTACTAACGTTACAGCAGTCACCTCTATGGTTAGCATCAGTGTTAATTTGGACACCACCCCCATCTCACCATTTCCGGGCTAATTGTACGTGGTCTATTTTCCTAAGCCAAAATTAACCCAACCAATTGAAACATTTTGACTTCCAGTCACCTATCTATCTGCCACATATGAATCGAAGTTCTGTCTGCTTTACAACCAATTTCATTAGCTTCCGATCTGCAGAATCAAGCCCATCATGTGGACTTTTTTTTAGGACTAACCCCTCCCCCCTCCCCTCTCCCCCCAGAAAAAAATGTTCCGAATCATTCACCCCATAAACCTGCACAAGTAGGCCTAACAAAATAGAGCGAGGGTACAGACCAACATTAATTTTAGTATCTTTTTAAAATGGATGATAATAGGCAATTTATAAGCTTCTTCAGCCTTGGGAATGTTGTTCAAAATCTGTGCCTATACGGTCCCTCCGAGTCCTTTAAAATTCCACGACTAGTACATGTCATAGGTCACTTTCAGTCACTGGGTAGGTAACTCGAACGAAAAACTGAATGTTATCCAATATTATCTAGGTGACATTAATTTCATAAAATAGTTTCAACGCATGTGTAAAATACTCTTACCAAGCCCTGTTTAAAATTTTCGAAAACTTTTTCTGCATAATTTTCCTGTACGATACTTTTTTCTTCAGAGTCACATGCTTTGGCTGCTATGCTGGCCTAACAAGTTTACGTATGCATATATATCGAGCCTAGCCTATATCTTTGTTTCAAGGTAGTTCCAACACGGAGTGACCGGAGTTTGCAGTTTTGGTTAATATGTGTATGATACTAGGCCGCTGTTCGTGCAGCAGAGCTAGCTACGGCCCGAAGATAGTGTGACGTGATATTTGCGAGGTAAAATTAGCGTGCGGAATACTATACGGAATAGCTTGGCCGGACTAATTTTAAAACTAGGCCTAATATCAGGCCTTCAAATATTCTACACTTTCATGTTAAGAAGAAATCGAGTTGTGTGTTGTAGTTTACAAGACTTAGTAGTGAGTTATGCCCAGCCTAAGTAAGAAAGTTACAAAACCATGAGAGTCTAATTTCAAGTTTCAAGCCAGGTGCGGGAATAGTGCAATCGCACGCCTTAGCACGAACACTGGTTATAACGTTAAGTGGTATATACGTATCCGTGTGTAGGACCAAAAAACTGCAACGTGTTGCCTTGATAGCCAAAGCTTCCCGGTCCCAGCGCCTCGGCTTTAACACTGCAGTATGAAAACAACGTGTGTCGCTCGAAATCATAAACGAAAAGACTTTACTGCAAGTATGAGCCATTTCATTTCTTAAAATTGTGTTAAAGTTGGTTCCAACTTCAACAGAAGGGGAAAAGAAAAACACAAAACAAACTGCATTTGGTACTACTTTATTTCGTTTAAAAAGAAAAAGGAAGTCATTTTCACATTAATGCACACATAAATTGCGTCATTGCAAATGAATTTTCGGGTTCATGATAGACGCCTCATGCACAGCACAGTATACGCTGGTGTCTATAGCACGGCATGTTACTGAAAACCCCAACAGGTAAACAAAGTCCTGTATTCTTCATTAGATATGCCTTGTGATTTCACCAGGTTATACTAGACCTACTCGGCCTTAAGTGAAGCAAAATATAGATCACTTTGTTAGGCCCTGTAACACATGACATCCTGTAGGCTTTTGTGTTACAAATTGGATTAAATCAAGGCCGAGGACAACCTGTGCATAATTCGGAAATGATCGTGAACGAGTAGACGGGGCAAAGGCACTAATGAGATACGCTTCGGTGAGCAGTCTTGAGCCTCCTCCGCGGTGATTGTGGACGGTGAGAAAGGCAGTCGGCCCTTATCCACCATCTTAAATAAGGTTCTTAGGATCTTAAATGAGCTTAAATGTAATGGTTTCTTGGCAAATAAACTTTAGTCAGTAAACAGTATTTACATTTACTTTTGGATCACAAGTACTGCCATTTAAATTTACCACCATTTATCAAAAGAGAAAATAAAATGAAAAAATAAATTCATGACTACTATTTAGTTTGAAAGTTTCATTTTGTATTTTAGTAGCACTTAACTGAACCATTACTGAAACTTTACTCACTTTTTTTCTAAAAATTTCTTCACTCTTTTCTGTCCTCTTATAAAATCAACAATTTTGCGGTGTGTGTAGACAAAGAGGGCACCTCCAAAACCACATACAACCCTGAAATAAGAGTTTACACCAAGATTTAACAGCAGTCTATCCATCTCTAAGCTTACAAAATATGGTAGGCAGGCAAAGTAGTTTAATGCTCATGTCTCTGCCTACAAGTAAATGTTCTAACTCTTGTACCTGTCAATTTTACTAACTGCAAATCAGGACGTGTTTGTGCTAATCAACATAGACACTGATAAGCAATTATTGCTAATCCATATTCTCACATTATTTCATCAGTGAGCATACAGAAAATGTTCACATCTTCAAAATCATGAGGCAGTTAACAGGCATCTTTGAAACATCCAAGCCCCCCCTCCCTTCTTTCCTCCAAGTAGTACCTTTTGATGGGGAGGGAAGAAAGGAAAATTGTTATTCACCAAATTCACAATATATATCTATATATATTTGTCTAATTCCCCACTTAGGGCGAAAGAAGTTGTTGAAAAGTCCACCATAGGCCAAAAAAAAAATACCGCGAAAAAACGGATTCCCCTTAACGTTTTCACACACTTTTTATATAGGAATAAGTAAACGTGTGGTAACGTCCTTTTACAGACTCAATCTATACGCTATTACTTCAAAGTCGACAAATTTACGGACACCTACCTGTTAACACGCACGGACGGCAGGCCATTGAAATAACGTTGTTTATATCTTGAGGACGTTGGGGGGGAAATATATGCTTATGTATTTTGTTGTTTTTTTTCGCCTTAAGGTAGGAAGATATAAAGACTTTCGTCTTAAGGGGGGAATTAGCGTTTTATATATATAATAGTAATAGCATATAGATTGTGTCTGCAAAAGGACGTTACCACACGTTTACGTATTCCTATATAAAAAGTGTGTGAAAACGTTAAGGGGAATCCGTTTCTTCGTCGTATTTTTTTTTTTTTTTCGCCCTTTGGTCGACTTTTCAACAACTTCTTTCCCCCTAAGTGGTTGATTAGTGAAATATATATATATATATAATTACAATTTACTAAAGAGCATGACACGGTCAGTTTGTGTTTCCCAAGCACGCTACTAAGGATTAAGAAATCAGGCCCAATTGCATTCATTCATTCATTACTTTCACAAGATTTTAAAGGTCAATTTGTTTTTTCTCATCATATTCATATACAATGAATTAAAATGTTAAGCTAACTTTGGGAAAAAGAATGGAAAAAGAGTTGAAAGAAAATTGAAATATCTGAGTCTTGAACGAGTATTTCGATATGACCTACCCAATAAAAGCAAATGCAATGAGCTCCTGGACATCAAATGGGAAATCAATGCGAAAATTTGTTTTGAAGAGGGCAGTGATTGTTTCTGAAATGGAAAATTACATTAATTAAAGGCCAGTAAGATCATAAAACAATATTTTTAAATGTAGAAGATCAAAAGAGTAAACTTAACTACAGAAAAGATGCAATTCCTTTAGCACAACCAGTAATTTGATTACCTTCTTGGTACACTAGATGCACACATGACTTACATTCAGCTGCATTCATTCAGGTATTGGGACAGGACCGGTATTAGCTGTAAGTCACAGATTTTTATAGTGCCTAAATCTTAACTGTTAAATTTCATTCACTAATCACCTGTGCTTCAAGAGGACGGATAAGCACAAAAATGGTATGTAAGAATGAGGGGGTGGAGGAGATGGTTAAAATATCATTTCTCCATCTGAGTGCCACACTTACATGTTTCTGTCTAAACTAACCTTTAAAATTAAGACAGAAGCCCATCACAGCTTGGATTTACAACTACATGCAATTGCACTGGTATATATGTCAAGCTGGACTAAGGTTTTGCACACTTTTTGAAAACAAAAAAAAAAAAAACAGAATCTCCACAGCAATATGAACCATTGTCATATTATTGGAAACAGAGTAAGTGGTCAGTCTGCTAATACCTTCTTCCTTGTTGAATACCGCCAGAAGCCGAAACACAAATGCTCCACAAACTGCACCAAAGAAGCCCCTCCAGTAATTCCGCACTGCAAAGTAAACTGAAGTTACCTCAATGCTGAATAGCACTCCCCCTATGGGGGCAGCAAAATTGCAAGAGACCCCAATGGCACAAGCTGCTGCTAACATCTCACTGTTCCGAGATTCATTCTGCAAAGACAACAAAACAGTGATATATATCTGCTATCTATGAAATGATAGCATCATTTTAGTATGCACAATGTGAAGAGACTCCACAAACACAATTCTTCTGTTTCTCTACCAAGATTTTGACAATAAGATCTAGAACTTACTTATTTCTTACAGAATGCCAATAGTACTTGAAAATGGCACACAAGAAGCTTAGACACTGTAATTTAAAATGATAATTACTTTTGGCGGTATACTTTGGTTTTATTTGATTCATTCATCAATTTCTCCCTCCCTTAAACAAAAGTGGGGTCTGAAAGCTCGTGACTACCATTGCTAGTGAAAAGTGGAACTACATCACACAAGACTCCCTCTAGGCAAGTCTTAAGTTGTCACATTTTTGGGGGAAATTGGGGGATAAAATTAAGAATCAATCCTACTGTTTACATGATAATTTTACAACTAACTTTTACAAGTAATTAATTAGCAATAGCTATTACAGTAGCTAGTTCTCTTGTAGAGTTCATATGCACCAGTACCACACATACTACATTGACCTGTACATGACTGAAGGTATATAAATATAACATTCTACAAGGTTCAACAATTCACTCAGATTACCAGGTGAGGACAATTAAAGTTCAAAATTTGACTCCTGTGAACGTTCCCGACTGTGCACACATCTGATACATTTTATTTTACATAAATTTAAGTTTGCTGTACAAATGCTGTGTTCAGCATCTTAATTACAAATCTTGCTTTGTGCATAGCAATTCTGGAGACAATAATTTGCAAACTGCAATGTGACACTGCTTAAGATTTCTGTGCTTACAAGTTTAACCTCATATGTAACCCATACAGTATATCCATTACCAAGAACCAGTTTAACTGCAAGTATGGCTACAATGTATGCATTATATGAAACACACCAGGTGAGTTTGTTCCAACAAAACAATCTTTCAGAATTACAGTTTTATAGCTACAGTAATCATATTAAGAAGCTCCCAATGACCTTTGGAACTGACTAAGTAATTTTAAGACCTCTTTATGTGACAACAGAGATGTACCCAAACACTTCATTTGTAATGGGGTAAAAGAGGGACAACGTTCTGACAATGATATTTGAATCATGAAGAATGTAAATAAGATTTCCGCTTAACTGCTATCATGATTGAATTAAGAATTTGATTTTCTGCAAGCAAACTCAGTCACTCCTGACAAGCCAGAATACAAAAATGCATTGAGGTTTCGATGATGCATATGTTTATGTTTTATTCCCAATAATGCCATGTTATCCCATTTCTTTCAGTCACTGGTAAAATGCTATCTTAAGGTGTATTGTGTTCATATTTGATCTTGGGAATTCTTGGGAAATTTTGCATTTTGACCTTTGCAGACCCCAGATGACCATCTTGTAAATTCTTGAAAATATTTGCTTTTTGACCCATGGTGACCCCAGATGAAGGTCTTGGGAAGTCTTGGAAAATTTTGCTTTTTGAACTGTGGTGACCTCAGCTTAAGATCTTGGGAACTCTTAATTGGGAAATTTTCCTTTTTGACCTGTGGTGACCCCAGACAAAGTCTTGCTTTTCAGAGTTTGACCCCTGGTGACCTCAGGGGGCCTTTGAAATCCACCAAAACTAATAGGTGCTCAGTCTCACTATAACACATCTGAATACTGAAAAATAAAACCAAGCTTCTTACATCAAGATATGGTGTTAACAAGATTCTCAGAGTTTGACCCCTGGTGAGCCCAAATGACCTTTGACCTCCACCAAAAACAATGGGGTTCTCTATCTTACCAAAACACATCAACATACTAAGTATGAAATCAAACCACGCTTCTTACCTCCAGATATCATGTTAACATTTTTTTCAGAGTTTGACCCCCGGTGACCCCAGATGACCTTTGACCCCACCTTTCACCATAGCGCATCTGCATACTAAGTATGAAATCAATCCAAGCTTCCCTAACTTGGGATAGCGTGTTCACAAGGTTTTCCAGGTTTGACCCCTGGTGAGCCCAGATGACCTTTGACCCCTGCCAAAAACAATAGGGTTCTTCCTCTCAATATGGGGCATCTATGTACCAAGTTTGAAAACTGGGAGAGTTTCCCTTCTTGAGATATTGTGATGACGAGCAAAGTGTCACAAACACACCCACATACACACACACGTACACCAGCATGATTGCATAGGTTTCTCTTATCATCGAAACCAAAAATGCTTGCAAGCTACTCTTTATGGAAATTCTTAAGGGTCATACCCCACTACAGGCAAAAACCTGAACTTACTGACTGGCAATGATTTCTGACCACAAAGGGACACAAAACTTTATAGACCTACCTTGTAGTTAAAATACACTGAAACATAATTTTTAGGGAATGATATTTTTAACAGTACCTTAAAATAAATGTGATAATTTACATAAAAGACTAACAAAATGTATGCAAAATATTTTAAAACATTCCACTAAGAACACTTGTAAAAGAAAAGAAAACAGAAACAAAATAAACGTTGTATGGAAGCACATAAATGTCAAACTAAGTGAGTTCATTAAAAGGAGAGCAATAAAATAAAAATATCAGGACATAACATTGCAAGTATATGAAATCAAATGTAAACATAACATCAAAAGAAATTTTCATGTCACAGCAGTCTTAATAAAATTGTCAATAATACATTTTTTTAACGACCACTGCAAAGAAGAAACACTACACATAGTCATCATGCAAAATACCACACTTCCAGTAATAGAGAAAAATTGTTTTACTGTCTGTCAAAGTGAAGTTTTAAACCTCACATATGGCAATGATATCACCCCAACTGATCAATCTCAAAAACTTGTCACATTCTCACTCCAATGAATGCTTGAATTAATATTATGAGCACTGTACACAACTTCTGATTAATTCTATGACAGTATGGTTTGAATAGTAAGATCATAACAATGTTGCTTTGGGCAAGAAAAAATGCAACAGGTTTATTTTATGTTTTTAAGTAAGTTTAGTTGCTTTAAATTAATTTAAAGCAAACTGGACAACCTAAGTAGAATATGAAGCACAATTAACTGCTGAGGAAGTGAAATGACCTCGAAGTTTGTCCTTTACAAATATACTATCATGTAAAACAGCCTACTTTCATAGAATACAGAAGCTTTGCTCTTAAAGTTTTAAAGTGAAGTACTGTAGGAGCAAAGAGTTAAAACTAGTAAATATCACTCAGTATCAAAAATTCATTACAAATGGCCTTTCATAATAAAGCCAGAATTTGTCAGAACCTACAACAACAAATGTTCATACAGAAAGAAATAAAAAAAATTACAGGAAATATTTTTCTGGCTTTTGTTTTTAAGCAAGAATGAGATTTAAGGAAAAGTAAGAATTACAATCTTGCAATGTCATGTGTTGTAGAGTGCAAACTATATTCTTCAAACTCAAGCCAAGGTTCATGAGAAACTTAAAAGTAAAATCATTCTCTTTCAAACAAAAACAGCACACTAGTACCTACTTTGTAAGAAAGCGGATCTGGCTGCAAACCAAGAAGCAGAAAATGATCAAACAGTCACAAACTATTGACTCTGACTTCTATGCTATACTGCAGATAGGTGGTTTCAGTACCTTTTTAACTCTATCATGGCCAGTCATCAGTCAGTCATTACTACTCCAGGTTGTCGGACTCTACCAAATTTTAGGATTAAGATGACCCAGTATTTGGATAAATAAGTGAAGGAAATTATTGATGGCTATTCTGAACCAAAAGAGTTTTGAGAAAAGAATCGTTTGAGCTGCAGTGTTTTAGGCTACTTAATTTTGTCACCATGACATAGACAAAACTTAACCGGTAAATACTAGGCTATGTGCTGTAGCAGTAGTTACAGTAAGTCTTGTGGTGTGAATAATGGACAAGTAACTTAGTGCTTGCAAACTGGTAGAAACCTACGCTCACATTCATGTCAATGTTGTCTTCTTGCAATGTACTGGATCTGATTTCTGGAGAGGCACGATGTTGAAATCAGCAATGCTTGTAATGAAGTTCAAATAAAACCACCAAGAATTCTTTCTACTTTGTTTAAAAGTTTAGAGTAGGTTTATCAAACAGCATTTAGACACTACCATTAGCAAACAAACTTCATCATGATAAACAGCACTGAAGATGTATGGCACATATTGAATAACTGCTTGTCAACAGGTCTCTAGGCTGTGCGATCCCGAGTGCGCTGTGCAGGACGACTAAGTTGCTAATGACATCATTTTGATTAAACAAAATATTGTTGTTTTACACATTTTGGGTCTAAAAAAGACTGCAGCACAGGGACTTTAAATAGCAGTTTTGTGTTAATTATGAATTGATTTTGGTGCAGAAATGATCATTTCATCTAAAAGGTATATCTAAATATTAATTACTGAAAAGCAAAATATATGTGTATCATACCCACTTTAACTTTCTGAAATCTCTGGTCAAAATTACCTTTCACATGTCTGTGAAGGATATTTATACATAGATCCTGAACACATAAAATGAAATTCTATGAGCTTTGAAATACTGTATGAAATATCTGCTACTGTAATAAATGATTTGAATCAAGACAAAATGTACTATCAGTCTAGGGCAAGATTAATTTTAGATATCTCTCATAAGAGTCTAGACATTGTTTTCTGTATATTTTAGTCACAATCTGCATGACATTTCAGACTTTGAATGAATCCTTTACCTGCAAACCCTCTATGGGCAGTTTTCTTTCATCTTGTACTCATGTAATCCCATTTATTTTCAATGCTCTTCCTTCAGCACAGGCTTTGATAAGTCATAAACTTTTCATGCAGTATGGCAATCTTTTTTTAAATCATCAACACATGTAAAGTAATGCTTTCTATGCTAATTTTCAAGGCGTTCATTCTATTTAACGACAGTAGCTTGGTATAAGCTTACTATCAATTCTGAAAGGCCATTTTGCTCAATTGCTATTTTCTCCCTTAGATTAACATTTAAAGTCAGTGAAATCCTATAACAGGCCTTGACACTAATAAAGATTATGTTACCACTTCAATTTACCCTTCGGAACATTTCTACCATGTGACTATTTTATTCCTAACAAACATTCTGAAAAATGCTAACAATAACTAATACTGTGCCTTCTTCCGAGATGAAAGTGGAAATTTACTACCAGTATCTTCAGCTTGAGCCAGAGGTTTAGTCTTCTGGAGTCAGAAAAAAGCTTTTAATTGGCCCGGAATAAATGTGCTATACATGAACCATTGACAACACAGTAATAGCTGGCATATTTGTTATGTTTATGAGAAATGCTATCCTATACACTGGCCTTCCCTGGAAGTTAAGTACAAGGTACTTATCAAAAACTTTTAATGGACATATTTGCAGTAAATGACTGTAATCATTGACTGAATAGATATCATCTTGACATTTTATACTGATTTTCAGTAGAATAACTTGGAGCTTAATTTCAGCTCAACATCAGTGTAGGTTTTAAAACTCTTTGATGAGATATTAAGTACTTTTCCATAGCAAAGGCCTAGAGGTCCTACTTTTGAGCTCTGTCAAAGAAAAAGTATTCGAAAGAACTGGCTTTGACAGTTAGAAGAAATTTAAACAAAAGACTTACCTGGAATACTCCTCTGAAAGATACAATAACTTTCCCAAGCAAAGTAGAGACAATACTGGCAAGATGTACAAATGGACCCTAGGAAAAGAAAACACTTAGTCCAATAATTTCCCTGGGATGAATTGAATTAATGAGTTGTATTAGTTTCTTGAGATGAACTTAGTTTCAGTTTGGTCCAGTTCAGTTCTGTTCACCTCTGCAAAGTTAAGGTTAGTTTAATTCAGCAATTTCAGCTCAGTTTTGGTTAGTTCAGTTTTTAGTTTAGTTTAGATTTTGTTACGTTTAGTTTTGCTTAGTTCAGTTTTAGGTTACTTAAGGATAAGTTTGTAATTTCAGTTGTGGTAAATTTACATGTAAGCACTTATGGAAACTTCCAGTACAAAATGCCTAATTAGGATGAAAGATGGAGGACTGAAATAACAGCCATCTTTAGAAGGAACTGATACAGCAATGAAAGTGTGACAATGGTAACTAATACATGCATTCACAACTGAAGCAAAACTGCTTAAATAAAGTATTACTGAACTCTATCTTGAACCAGAAAGCTTAAAGGTTTAGTGATTCCTTGCCTCTTGGACATAATTTTAGTACAAGTGTTCCCCATTGACACAATATCATGGTAAAGTTATCAAGGTTTCCACTGTTTGACTGTTGGTGACCCAAAATGACCTTTGATCTTCATCAAAATCTTTATTTCTACTGCATGTGGGCCACTTACGAATTAAGTATGAGATCTTTTGAAGTTTGCCTTCTTGATGTATTGTGTTTACAAAGTTTTCACAGTACTGACCTCTGATGAGCTCAAGTGACATTTAACCCCCAACAAAAATGATAGAGATGATCTTATCAATATGGGGTATCCACATGACAAGTATGAAGTGCAGCAATGTTACCCTTTTTGAGATATCATGTATACAAGTAATATTCATGGTTTCTACACTTTGACCTCTAGTGACCCCAAATGACCTTTGACCTCCACCACAAATTGAAGAGAGCATATGCTCAAAACAACATACCCAACTCTTTAATTTTGACATCCATATAAATTCATTCTTGAGATATCACATTAACAAGATTTACTACACTTTGACTTCTAGTATACCCCAAATGGCCTTTAACATACACTGTACTCCATATGGATCATCTCCATGACAAGTATGAGCTCTTAAGCTTTTCCACTTTGACATACCATGTTTACAAGCAATTTTCATGGTTTTCACTGTTTGACCTCTGGTGACCCCTAATAACCATGGACCTCCACCAAAACTAATAGAAATCTGCTAAAAATTGCTGTATACCACATACCAAGTATGAATTCATCAAAGTTTCCCCTCTGGAGATATCATGTTTACAAGCATTTGTCAGGGTTTTGACAGTTTGACCTCTGGTGACCCAAGGTGACCTTTGACCTCCACCAAAAATGATAACGATCATCTTCTCAATATGAGGTATCTACATGTCAAGTATGAGATCCAACACAGCTACACTCCTTGAGATATCATATTAACGACCAAAGCGTCACATACACACATATACACATGACATTGACATTACGTTGATTCCTACTGCCTTCATCAAGGAATCAAAAATGCACACTTATTGTGATTGTTGAGCGTTTCTGACCTGTAGCAAGAAAACACTCTAAGAGAGAGAGTGCTCTGCACATGTAACCTACAGTACCTCGTAGAAGACTATGAACTTTTTGGTTCAGAGGTCATTAGTGAGTGCCTCTAATGTTTTCCACTTTGTAAAACCAAAATAAAGCATCACTTTATTTGCAACTAATGGACTTCACATGCACACTTCTGAATTTGAAATGATTCAATAGTTTTCTTCTTTTTAATAAATATGCATCATTTGTTTCAAATATTAAAATTCAATTTAGTTATATTATTTCATTGAATTTTTATGATGTACACCATGTACAACATGTACCATTAAATTTTCATGTGAGCACAACACTCCTGCTACAATGAGACAATGTTGGCCAGCATCAACCTTTTGGAAAGCTTCATCTAATTTAACCTCACCTCTTTTCCAATTGGCAAACTACTTCCAAGTGATGTTGCCAACCCAATGACCTTTGACACAAGGGTTCGAAAGGTCAAATACTCTTTTAAGACCACTCCTCTAAGAATAGTCTTCATTTCTGGAATGCCTGAACCTGAAAATCAAAAGAAATGTCTGCAATTATAGTCACGGCCATTTAACAACAACTATGGAGTGCCACGGGCATAGTAATATTATGGCACTCCTACAAACCAGAAGGAAGCTACATAGACCAGACTCACCAGAGTAACAATTTAAGTTGAAAGTATTACTGATAAACTGACACACACACCCACACACACACACACACATACAAAAAAAAAAAAAATTCTAAAATGAACATTGGAACTCACTCACTACTGTAACCTTTCTAAGAATATTGCAGGTGTCTAATCTGCCTCACCTAACAGAAAGTGGAGGTTCCAAAGAGCAGGAAGCACTGCTGAGGAATTGTAGGCAATGGAAATTTTACACATAATGAGAAAGACAATCATACCATAGAGCTAACACTTGGATAGGAGAAGAAACTTTCTAAATCCAATTGAAGGCGACGATGATATTGCAAAGGTCAAAGTCATAAAACTACTGTAGTTAACACCACTTATCTCTTTCCTTTGTAGTTAACTGAACAATTAATGAGCTTCATACAGGTGATACATACCATACTACAATAGGTTCATGTTGAAGAGCAAATCGGTAAAATTTGCCTATCACTTAATCATTGCCACTACCTTTAATCACAAATAAAATCTTTATTTTTGTCAGCTTCTGTCGCTAACATAATATAAGTGCTGCTTTGATTCTGTGTAAAAGGATATACCCTTTGCAGTATGAGAAACAATGTGAAAATTGTTGGAAATTCCATTGCAAAGTATAGTCTTGTGACTTGTTTGCTCATTTGCATATATGTCATTAACATTACTTCTAACACCAACATCTCTTCTTCTGTAGCAATAACCAGTCATTTCAAATTTTTAAACTCTAATTTAGCCATTGTAACTTCCGCGACATCAAATGATTGTTCTATTTAAACCATTTGTTAGGTAGCAGTGGAAATAAACAAGTTTGCAAAAGAAAAGGAGTGTAAATTGTAAGCACCAGACAAACAAACTATTAAAACAGCCTTTTTCCAAATGATTGACTACTACAGGGTTTTCCCTTCACACTTTTGGATCTACACCTGTAACTGGATTTGCATAAAATACTGTAAATTCAAAGTTTCTCCTGTCTAGGTATAGTAGCCCCATAATCATACTAATACCACTGAGCTAATGCTACACCTCTGATCAATGTTATGATTGATAGCAATTCTACCATGGAGGAAGGAGTGACACAGGCCCTTCGGATTTCACCGGAACGATCATTTCCACTAGGGTGTCATTTATACCATGAAGTCAAAATCACGGATCCTGAAAATCAGTGGTTTTGTAACTTTCCTAGGCTGTCCTTAACTCACTGCTTACAGTAGTCTTGTCACCTACAACACCCAAATGAAATTTTTCTAAACATGAAAGTGTAGAATATATTAGGCCTAACATTAAGTTTGAAATTACTGATTATTCCATAAATTTTACCTTGCATAAATCACAATTCCATGCTGGCTCTGCTATACACATAGTGCAACCAAGCACCAAGCCATTTACCAAACTAAACTGTAACTGCCTCTCACTATGTGCTACAGTACTTCAAAACAAGAGACTAGGATACAGTATATCTTCATAATAATAAACAGTATAAACTGGCTACCATAGCATGACAGCCGAAGCAAAAACTGAAGGAAAATTAGCAAAGAAAAGTTTTTTGAAAATATTAGACACGCCATTTAGATAATTTTTGATGGATTCCAATTTTATATTTGAGTTGGATACCCTGACACTATTAAAAACACCTACACATACTACAGGTAGTTACGTACAGTATCTTGAACTGAAATTTTGAAGGACTCAGAGGAACTGTAGGCTTAGATTTTGGACACAATTATCAGGTTTGAGAGGCTTAAAAACTGCTTATTATCATCAAGTTCTAATAAGAGATACAAATAAATGTTGCTGACTTTGCTCTATTTTGTAACTTGTATCAGGTTTATGGGGTGACTGATTTGGAACATTTTTAAGGGATCTCTGTCCTCAACTGATGACACATGATGAGCTTGTTTCTGCAGATCGACAGCTTCTAAGATTGGTTGAATGGCAGACAGGGCTTGATCCATAATTGGTGACGACAAGTCAAGATGTCATTTTAAGTGGTTGGGGTATTTAAATCAGGAAAATACAGGTAGGACATGTAGAGAATGGTGAGGTGGAGGTGGGTTATATATATATATATATATATCCATCAATTTTAGTTAGTAAATTTGTATCCTAGAAAGATAAACTGTTTCTAATTTTTGCTAACACTCAAAATGGTTGGAATTCCCTCTCCAGATTCCTCACTTTCCATCCCATCCCTCCCTTTCCATAAAGACAATCAACATGGCTGACCATATGGGGAGGGACAGGAGAACTTCATGGACATATACTTTGTTTTCGCTTTTATTTTCACTTCCATACTGAATTGTAATCATTTACAGAAGCAGTAGTAATCAGTAATGAGAATAAACTTGCTATTTCATTAATGTAGAACTTAAGCTTCGTGTGTCATCTGATGATATGATGGTTTCTAGATTCCTCACTTCCCATCCCTCCCCTTGCCATGAAGAAAATCTACATGGCTGGCCATATGGGGAGGGATAGGAGAACTTCAAGGACATTTATTTTGTCTCCACTTTTATTTTCACTTCCATACTGAATTGTAATCATTTACAGAAGCAGTTGTAATCAGTAGTGAGAATAAACTTGCTATTACATTAATGTAGAACTTAAGCTTCATGTATCGTGTGATGAGGCTTTTCCATATGTACCACATTTTATCACTGTCATTTAAAACTGTAAGACCATCACGAAGAGATTTAGGAAAAAAATATACACATACAACCCATCACTAGGATTAAAATAGGCTCTGGTGCATTCCCATGAGCAGAAAGCACGGAACCCCAAAAAGGGTTCCCATAATCCAGAGGCCTGCTGACATTCACTACATACACACGTTTGTACTTGATATGCTTCAGGGTACATACACAAATGTATATGGAATGGGTAACCCAAAAACAATATGAAAGTTTGTTGTACCACGAAAAAGTATCCTGAAGGGAATGTGTACCCCAAAAGTTGTATGAAGTTCATTTTGTACCCTGAAACATATCAAACATATGTGAGCAAGATGTTCAGCCACATCTTTAGTTTGTTAACATGTGATTATTGGAAGATGGCTTTACATAACCAAGTTAAAAGTGTGGTATACAGTATGTATATACCCAGCTGCAGTGCCTACAGTATCATACATATCAAAGCAGTACCTAAAGAAACTTGGCAGTAGACACATGCCAGTACTGTGCAGTACGCTGTTTGTATGGAATATGTAGCCATTGTTGTCTAGTGTTGTCCTCTGTAACATAGACACACTTACCTATTGCATTAGGTGACACTAAATGGGTAAAACCAGCTGAGAAGACAATGAGAACTGTAGGGAAGCCCACCCATCCTAAGTACTGTAAGATTGGCTGGCCATTCAACATCAAAAACAACTGCACATGTGCTGCGAAAGGAAAAAAATATTGAAACATGGTCCTCAAAAGGTGCTATACACCCCTGGCTCTCAAACTGTTTGTACTCCAAAAGTTCCAACTATTTGTGAACTAAATCCTGAGACATTTCAAAGTTAGTGTATTGCTTGATTCAACAATGTTCAAATGCCCAAAATTCTGACAATTCTGAAAAATTCTCAAGGCAACCCAATTTTGGGACACTTTTTGGGTTGTGGGAGAACAATAGGTCTACAATGGAACAGTTCCTTCAAATTAAGGGATTATTCCACTGATAATATAAATAGCCTCCAAAATTCACCCAACTATTCCCAAACTGCAGGCTAGACTAGGTCATCAGCTATGTGCTGGGCTATCTGTTACCACTATATGCAGTATTAATACAAGAAGAAAAGGGCATAGTAATGGCTATCATAAAACTTAGGGTTAGGGCTAGGGCACTACAGTACTGTAAGGGTCATAACTCTGACACATATTAATTACACACCATCGCAGCTCTTTCCCACTTGCAACTAAATTTGTCATACAGAAAATTTTTATTTTTATAGATTAATAGGCAAGTTTCAACACAAGGTACTGTAGATACATAATTTTCTTTTCAAGGAAAATCTCACACAAAAAAAAAAAAAATAACAAATCACTGCTTCGGAACTAATGAATAAATTGTGGGACCAAACTTTCAAATTTACAAATGAAATGAAGCAAAATTCATTGCCCTTGTATTGCACAATATTTTGGGGGAAGCAATTAAGCTATTGGCCAATTTTACCAGTAAGACTGAATAGTGGAATAATGATAAAAGCATTTTTTGTCTATGCTTTGTTCAGGCCATGTAAACATATTCCCTTTAAAGGGAAATATTGTGTTTAAAATGCACAGATATGGTATACAAAGAAAATACCTTACATCATTATCAAACCATTCAATCTCACCAATAAACTAAATAACTTTATGTCCTCAGAATATTGTACATTACCAGAGAACAAGTTACTTCTGTACAACAAATAATAAAATTTTTTCCTGCAAGAGCCTTATTTCTTGAAAAGAGAGCTACAGTACCGTACTGCCTTATTCTGAATTGTCTATCATTCTGTATCTATTAATATTGATTCAAAAAATATGAACATTTTTTAAAAACAAGTTTGCGATATTTCCCTGTAGAGAAAAGACAACTAAAACACACATTAGGATGTAAAGTATTAGAATAGGTGCAGCATTTATTTACATCATCAATCTGAATAGGTAGCATCAAGGCTTACCACTCTGGAATTTGGCTATTGTATAATCTAGAGCATACGATAGTAATGCCATCAACACTCCAAGAATGGCCAGGAATATCCAATCTTCTCCAATTTTTTCAAAGATAAATTTTTGTGCATATAATAAATTAGCTGAAACAAAAAGAAAAGAGAAATATCAGACATGAAATGATTGACAAGAAAATACCACAATTTTTCTACAGATCTTTAATAACTTTAAGTAATGTCTTAAAGTGTAAAGTATGAAATGTTAATAATACATATTCATGAGACAGGAGGTATTGTAAAATAAACCCATAGTATATCTCCCAGCTTATTTTATTTTCTTACAGATTAAATACTGAAGTTTTGAACTTTATTTGAAAATAGTCCATTACAAAATAATATGTGACAATCTTCCTGTACAAGTCTTATTTGATGCTTCCCGTTCCTGATGAAATCAATACATTTGCATGACCTTAAGAAAATAACTATTTTCTTGCATATCACATTTAGTGGGAAAGGCACATCAGTACTGTATGACTCTGTAATAACAAAATGATAACATTTTGCAACAAGTGTATGACTTTAATAGGAAAACAAAGTTAAACAAAGTACAGAAAAATGGTAATTTGAAAAATACAAGAGTGACATTACAAATAGTTGTGCAATCAAGCATTTAAAGGGAAACGTTGCCTTTATAAACCAATATGGCACAGACTAAAAATATCTTTCATCATTTTACTAAACCATCTGACAATATGGATTTTTCCCAAAAAATATTACCCACCAGGGTAGGTTTACTGATTTAAAACAAGCTGATTAAAATCACGATTTAAATCATGATTTTAATTGAAAAAAATCATGATTTAAAATTAATTTAAATCTATTTATTTGATTTAAATCACTTATTTAAGTGATTTAAAAAAGAAAATTAACAACCCTGTTACACACTACGAGAGCTACATCAAAGTTGTGTCATCTAAAAAATTTTTAGCTTGGGTGAACAAAGGACTTATTGAGCTACATTATTGTACGTGAATATTTTTTTGTGAGAACCTGACTTCTTGAAAATAATGTTTAATACACAGCTATTTTGAATTGTGTGGATCTGTAATTCATGGTGTTTATAATGGTATGAACAATTATTGTGCCATAAATGCATTGTTTCCCTTTGAGAGACATATGTTTCACACAGAAATGATTTGCAATGCTAGGAGTTAGATCAATGGGGTCAGTGTTCCAACCTTTTAAACATACCTTTTTTGTAATTTCAAACTTACCATGGATACACCATAACTAATATGTGAGAGTACAGAACAATTGGAAATTTTCACAAAATGTAAACCTCTTTCCATAATTTATAGTGAATGATTCACAATTTCTTGACAGGTTCACAAGTAGATTAAACCCCATTTACACTGGAAGCAAATTACTGAACTGTGCTGTACTGCACTGTGCTCCTGTATATACTTGTACTTTCTTGCTAAAAGAACATCAAATTTCACAATTTTGTCCCAAGAATGCTCTACTAGTTTTTAAAACAGTTGCTACTGAACAGACTTACAGTAATAACCTTTAAACTCATGTTTGCAGTATAAGAAGAAACCAAACCCCTTCCAAAATTTTGAAGGGTGACTTTTCATATTTTAAAGAATATTTTCCTTTTTTTCCCATACTGTATACAGTGTACACACAGTGTATGATAAAATATAAGTAGGCCTACAGTATGTACTTTTATCCACTTGTTTAATTGAAATCATTAAAGTATACTTTTTATTGAACTTTCACAAAGGCATGCTATTACCGTAGTAACAACTTCTATTATCGAGCAACAAAACACAATACCTGTCTCCCTACCTGGGCTGCTTTTTGGGAGGGTGTAGGTACTGTACATGGGGGGGGGAAGGTAGCTACACTTTCCAAAAGTAACTTCAGAAAATAACTCTC
>WURT03516927.1:0-18965 GCA_009936505.3 Holothuria glaberrima | reverse complement strand
TTACTGTGGATTGGATTTAAAACATTAATCGTCAAAATTGTACTAAGCGTAACGTAAACCAACAATTGTAACATTTACCTTTTTGTTGTTGTAATATTTACGATAGGTCAATAATTTAGCGTTGATTTTGCAACACTTTTGGTCTATTTTAGATTTAGCGCTCTCATACCATTACTTTATTACAAAAGGTAAACGAAGAAGTGAGTTTGTATGACTTTAATAAGTCGATACCAAAAATCGTCATGTGATTGAAACAGTAATAATGAAAAGACTCTCTTCTCAATGTTGACTTCAAGCCTCGTAACTCTCTGCTCAAGCAGACTTTAGATTTGTTACGATTCGGCAGTGCCAAAATCTATATATTCACATAACTGAAAAATGGAACTTTATGTCTTCTACAATATGTATAGCATTTGCACCACCTCCAGCATGTTATCATGTTACCATGGAGATTTGTCACATTGCTAAGGAGCCTCCATTTTTCCGCCGTTGGCTAGTCAGAGAAGGTGGTAGTATCGTTAGCGTGCATCATCCGATCGACCTCGTACGGGTTCAAGATGTGTTTAATGAACGAATAACGTTTAAAATCGATGAAAGCCATTCCCTTGTAAAGGTTTCGAAGAAAGGGGAAATGCCTTACAGAAAATCAAATCATGGAAACTTGAAAGTTCTGGATGATAATTTAATTCAAACTAGTGAAATAGTATTTCTTGCTCTCGGGATGATAGCCCAGTTGAAAAGAGCTTAATTTTCTCTCAAAATGTAAGGCTAAGAAGAAGACATAGGGAACTGCTTTTGCATGGCATGGTTAATAAGAATGTCAGAACATTCGGTTTGCAGAGTTGATACAAAGTTTGAACTTGGAGTTTACTATGAGTCAGCCAATTTTTCATTTAACATTTGTAATGCAGTCATTATCAGTCTGTGCTAGTTCTTAACAACTTAACCTAAATTTTATAACGCAAGAAAATTGACAACTGGAAGTTATTTTTGCTTTCTAACAAAACGATTCAGTCTAAGAAAGCAATCCTTGTAAATTTTTAGGTAATTTTTCGAAAGTAATAAGGAAGACAGCAATGGGCCAGACGAGTATTGTTTTCATGAAGATTCAAATTTTAACTTAATCATATTCAACTAAGGGTTACCATTATCGGATTAGCACCGTTATTAGCGAATAAAATTTACCTCATTCGTGACGAAATGTAAGCGAAAGGGAACATGTCCTTTGTACTGAAACTATTGGTGTGTGACATTTCTAGTCACTGAAATGCCACAGTCTCGTACCTTTCAACTTTTTCTTTTGCACATTCTCAAACATGTGCAAGATTAGACATATATAGGTACATTCGTGCATTTGTTTTCTCACCATCATTAGTTGCCTAGCAACCAGTGGATCATCCTCGTGACCGTGCAAGCTCCCTGTCTTCACATTACCAACTATGAGTATTATACACATGCAACACTTTAGTGGTCACAGCTTTTTGTTGCCTATGTTGCATTAATGTACATATAATACAGTCACAGTTAGGCTATTGATGTTTGACCATTCTGTACTCAGACCAAATTTCGCAGCTCCTTTAAATCGTGTACATTTTATCATACATTTAACTGAAAGACGCCAACGTAGCCGATGGATATGTCAACTCTCATGGTGATTAAATCGCACTCTCCGTACATTCAGAGTGTCTCATCTAACTGTACAATGAGTGAAATAAGATACCCTCAGGAACCAATTGACAGGTCAAGTAGATTTAACTCCGTACAATATCCCGAGGAACTGGCTTTTAAACTCTGTTCCGTGAATTCGTGAAATTGCAAACGTTTCTTGCATTCTTTTGTAGATTCTATTGAACTTTTGTTCGTCTCGATAACTTAGTGGAACATTGAGACACAGCCATGTAGAATGACGTTCGCTGCACTGAACAATATTTAAATTCTTCGATCAAACTGTGTCGAAATTTATTATTGTAAATCCTAGTTTTTCATGAGGGCTAATCAATAGGTTCGTAAAACGAACGAAAAGAGTAGAGGACCGTACAGGTTTACTTTGTGTATACCTTGTTGTGTGATTACATAATGCAACCCTGTTCAGCAGCTAAAATCTAGCAATGGTGATATTTACAAAGTGTTTAAATAAAACCTTGAGCCCCTCCTCCATATCTAAGGAAGATGATAGAAAGATTCCCAGAAACAATTCAAAGCGTTTCTGCTTTAGTTTGAGGAATGACTTCGGGTTAAAAAGATTCTTCATTTCTGTCTCTGATATCCTACTAATGTAAAATGATGTGTCAAGGAATTTTAATTTGACGTTTTTAACGCCGACGTGGAGGGATTAATATCAGAAATAGAATACATTAGCGACCGCAACCTTTGCATATCAGATGAATGCGTTGTGATAAACCTGCAACCGTCTTGGATTTGATTGAAAAAATAGGCGACCAATTTGTGAATGCAACAACATGATGCCACATCATTTTTTTAACTCTACGTCTCTTTCGACATTAGAAAATGTACGTCTGTTGCCCAAGTTACCTTGACACGAAGTTGGTGTTCAGTTCAAGTATCTTAATGATTTTGAAGAGTGAAAGAAAGAGGTTGGTAAGGACTAATTTGCTTAATAAGCAAGGTTTTCTGTGTTAAAAAGAAAGAACAATAATGTAATGCAAAAACTGAGCAGTGTAAATAACTATTTATTCTTATAACTGTGAATATTGTCCCTTGATTCGGGCAAATGTGAGATTTTCAATCAATGTAAAAATGACCTTCGACGTTAAACTAACAACAAAGCATATAGGGTAACTGCAACTTTCAATATCACATTGCATAAAGCCTTAAGCATTCTCTTAAAATCTAAACCTCACTGAGGATTCTGGGACATGATTTTATGTAGTTTCAGGATTCTAATCTTCACAATTACTGTAATCATAGATAAACCGGGTTGAGCAGAAACAATGTTGTAAACAGTTGCATAGAAGACAATATTTGCATGCAACTGTTTCTATTGCTAACAATAGCGTAGTCACGTGTTCACTTGTAATCTAGTTTAAGGATTGATAAGAGAACACTGAACACAGTTTGGTTTCTACTTGTAAAGAAACTTAATCCATAGGGACAAAAGGGTGTCCTTTTTAAAGTTAAACCTGGGCAATATTTTTAGGGATTTCAATAGACCTTTGAAGGTTCAACTTTTCATTGCGTCAAGAATATTCTGATATGATCATCCAAAGTACATTTCAACAATACTTCATTAACGAATAATCGTTTAAGTAGTAATCATCAGGAGCTTATGAGGTGTTATGAAGCTTTAACGAAATGATATAAATACTTCTTTCACAAAATTCAGTGGTATAATTACTTTGAAATCCCTTGAATTTGTATACTGATTTGTTGTTCCCACCACATTTTGTTTATTCATTAATGACACTTTGCCAGGACGATAAAAGTTGGGTAAAAGTCATTCTCCTTTGTATCAGCTCTAATGTCTACACATATTGAATTACAGTCAACTGCAGGTATATGTCATCACAAATTGCACGAGGCCTACGCGTAAATTTGGCAACTTTTTTTAACTCATATGATGCATGTGCTGTATTCTGTAAACAATTCATTCCATTTACGAAAATGATACAAAGTTTATCAACCACTCTAGGGCAAGGACTATTTATTCATCCACGAAAAATGTTCATCTACCAAACTCTGCAGTTTCCTGTTGTAAGGTCGGAAGAATTTTTCGAGTTTTCTCACCACCTTAGGACTGACCTTTGGTTTCTTCCTTCCCTTACCATTAACACAACCCGCATCTGGTCTCTTCTCTAAAGAAGGACAATAATACTTGCCCTCCTTCCGGAAATGTTGTGGAGTGAAAAAGTTAGAAACATTGAGGAAGGACTCAGTTCTGGATAAAACTTCCCAGGGATGCGTCACAAATTTCTGGCCATCTATAACTAGTAACTTATATCTTGGTATGAGTTTCAAAATATAATTTGCGTAATTGTAATAAAGTCCTTTCTTTATTAGACCATTTTCGATATCTGGTTTACCAGATAAATTAAACACACTCTTTTCAAAAGTGCTTGCAATTTTGTATCCTTTAAACAAAGACACCTTGTCATATGAAGATTTTTGTGACTTACCATCCCAAACTAATCTTCTGTCTGTTATGTAGGAGCCAATATTTTTTGGACTCTGCATTTTAATTTTACAATGAACATAATCAGAAAGTGCCCTCTTTACAGGGTCAATTAAAATTAAAATGAAACGTGTATTTGGAGTGCTTAGGTGATTTAACACATGGTTCAGCACATCAGGTTTATTTTGTATTCCAACCATATCAAAAAGGCCCATCTCTTTCGGTGATGTCCAAGGGGAATGCATACGTACAAACTGAGTTTTATTCAAAAACATGTTATCCGTCCTCTCTAAATAAATACTCGAAACTATTTCTGGATGCAAGTCAAGAAGTCCTGTCAACATTTGTGAACCACACTTCTTCACGCCTATAATCCACGCTTTAGGTAATCTGTGGGAACACTCCATTTTGTTAAAACTGATCTCATCGGTCTTTTCTCGAGAGACACCTAGTGACCCTTTCTTGTACTTGTAACAACCCCAAAGCAGCTCCTTCGAAACATTAAAAGCCCTGGATTGTTTATCAAACTTTGATCTATCGAAGTGAATTTCTGTTGAGACTATCTTAGTTGTATGACTATGATGGCGAGATAACTCTCTCACCTCAGGCAATGAAACGCTTCCTCTTTGGGGACGTGCTTCTTCGCCTAGTTGTATACTTTGAAGAACGTATCTGTTTTCGTCAAACTTCACCAAATTCGCCTTCAAATAAGTGTCCCTTTCGTTTGTCTCATAAGGCGAATCTGACAATTTATTTCTCTCTTGATATGAGAAGAGAATGTATATGGGATTGACTTTATCATAAATGTACTTCAATTCATAAGAAAGAAAGAAAGTTCCCATTATTGAGCAGATTGTAACGATGAAAAACCCATAACGTAATTTTTTGGTACAGAAATCCCCATCCATATTCTTAAGACGAAATACAGTTTAAAACAATTCTGAAGAGAAGATAATTCCTACTGCTGCATGTTATTCCAAGCTATATGTCTTAAATTGGTCAAAGCATCGGATTCAGTAATTGTTACGAGTATTACAGTAACCTGTAGTTCTTTGATTTATCGAGGCGGAACAGTCCTGTGGGCGGCGAATCATGTCTCGCCGAGCAAGCTATGTAAAGACAGAAAATCTGTACTCGATCAGTGTCTACTCGTTTCCTGTAAGCACTTGCATACTCACACACAGTTACATCGACATTAACTATCTAGCTATCCATCCATTCAGTCACCATTACATGCAGGAGTATTATCAGTCCATTAGAAGATTTGTGAGACACTGTTTTGTTTCCAATTATTTTGAAAGCATTAATTTTCAATAGATGAAAAGTCAGAATACCTGCCTTATATTACACAACATGAAGAATCCTCCTTATTCGCAGAACGGTGAAGAAGCCAGGGGTTCATGTTCAAGCTTACCCGAAAAATATGCCATTCAACTTCGGAACAGTAACAATCGTAACAAAGATTAGTACACTTCTCAATTATCAACGTTTCTAATAAGGTATGCCTATTATCATTGAACCTGTGCAAAGCGCTATTTGTCCGTCACGAAACTGTCCATAGAATTAGAGTTACTTTTTATATAACTTCAATTTATAAATGTAATTACCTCTGGAAATATTGGTTACTAAATCCATTTATTGGATCAAATTAGCTCTCTGCCAAAGTCTACATTCAACGGTCGGTATACACATCAATCCGAAAGAACAAGCTTCCAACTAAAACTTACAACAAGTAAATTTCACACTAAGCCTTTTACACCGCATGGCATATGAAGTTGTAAGAAACCACCAATACATACAACACCAAATGAACGGTGTATAGTATTCTCATTCTGTGCGGACGCTTCATGGTTCAGTAATTTTGTTAAGACAACGAGTGCAAAACCCCCTTTGTCCTGCGTTCGCTGACCTGAGATTTTCGTCGTCGTTAACGACCTTACTGAAGTAAGACTCGCTCACTTGTTACGGAGACAATGAATGGTCACTTTGCCAAACGAAGTACCTGAGTGTGTGGTAGTTTAGATCATCTGTGAGTAGATATCACTCATGTACACAGACGGGTAATGTACCTTGTTTTATCAATTCCTTTGGGTAGACCCCCTCTTCCCATCTACTCAGATAAAACATGGCTTTGGCCTACTTTTGTTCACCTGAGTAAATAATTTCCCATGCAATGTAAGATGACTTACCCGGATAATGATTGATTAAAAGTAACTCGGGTATACCCCCATTCCGTCCATTTCACATGTTAATATCACGAAGGAAAACTTTCTTTGAATTCTTCTCGGTTGAATTTGATGCATATGTGCGCTTGAACAGCGATCTCAATTTTCGCGCACAGGTAAAGGGACTGTGGTTTTGTGTGCACCAGAAAAGATTTAGAAGCCCAGAAAACATACTTTGAAGATGCACTCGTAAAGACGGATTAATATCATCTGCCACGTATAAAGCTGTGGAAAAATTTTAAGAATCAGTTCAATCCATGTGTCTTCTAGTGTTCTAGGGCAGTCAAGTTACATATTAGGGCACCATACAAAAACAAGTTTGAACAATTTCTAATAAAATTGTAACTATAAAAGTCCTGAGGAGATATTCTTAGTACCAGAGTTTACTTTTTGCAGTACATTTGCAATAAAAGTTTTCAAACACCACTTTTTTTGGGTGTGATCCGTAACCACGGCTCGTTGGCAAAGATGTATTGACGATACACAACACGGGCCTTATATATAATTTTCATACCATGAAACCCTGTCCGTCATATTGAGACCACCTACTAAACTGGCACGTGCCCAGTGAAGTCAGTGAAAATTCTTTTTTTATGAAAATAGCTGGTTATGTGATTGTTTTTAATCAAACAAGCATAGTTAACCTCCCTACCCCAAAATTGCTAGAATTTTAGCAAACGCAGTTACTAGCCTAGTGTTCATCACTTTCTTCCTAACATCGTCCCCTATAAGCATACTGTTCTGACCGTTGTAGAAGTTGTTTTCACACCCCATCATTTTATTGTCTAGGTAATAACAACCTTTATAGCCTAAGTCAGTTTCAAACGTAGGGAGATTTGAGTGCATTTCAAGGGGAGACGCTTGTGTCAATGAACTGTGTCTTCCAAATCCCTACTTCACCTGAGCAGTACATCCATCTGTAAAATTGAGGAAGTAACAGTCGAATATTAAAAGGGAAGCCAAAACGTCGTTGATAACAAAATGAAGATTTGAAATCCAGTATGCCGACTACAGTGGGCCATATAGTTAGTCAGTAATTGCGTTGCTTGTAATTAAGACGATACTCTAAAAAGGAGGGGATTCTGTTTTTTGTATGAATGCATTTACCATCTAATGAATATTTGTGTCCCCATCTCGCGATAGTCAGTAAAGACTTGTCTACTCCTTTCACCAACATATAATCGTGAAAGGGCAATCAAAGCTTTGTCGGTTAAACAAAAACTACAATTATTAAAAAAATAGTACTTTAATATTTTTATCAGACTACCGCTGGATGTATTGAATTGTCTTTAATACCTGGTACCTTATATTGGTAGAAAATCTACCTTTCGCACAGAGGGAGTGTATTTGGGATAATATTACAGGTACGTACCACATTGGGCAGCCAGTAACTAAGAAGGTGGGCAGGAGGAAGAGGAATGATCAACTGTGGATCATTTTACCATACGATATAGTGATAAAAATTAAAACAATCGGTGTAATGAAAAAATGGATGTATCCATCAAAGGAAAAAAACTTTAAATTTGCGCTATTTCCCAAAAAGACAAATATTTCATTAGTTTGATTGGAATGAGTGCTATGCTTGCCATAAAAGGATAGACAAAGATGATTGATAATAGAAAACGTTTTTGATAGACAAATTCTTAACCGCTCGACCAGGGTTCTCTAAAGCTTTCCATTTTTGAGAAAGCTTCTTCCGTGGCTGTCAGAAGTGACAAGTTCAAGTGCTGAAGAGAGATTGAGGTTTATCCATAGAAAAATTCGAAACCCTTATAGTTTCCTTGTAAAAAAAACACCTGATCACGAATAATTCAGAATTCGCAAGATACTATTTGTGTTGCAAAGTGTTTGAAAGAATGCTAACATGATCTATTGATTTGTGTCCGACCTCGATTCTAGTCTTTTTCTTATTTGCTCATCCCTCCTTGAGGGAGATGACATGCTGTAGTCTCTTTCCCAGTTTAGCTTTATACGACCGGAATTTCATACTGAGGGAGGGGTAAAAACCTATTCGCGCGCGAGTGTGGGAGGGGTGAGTGTGAGGGTGTGGGTGTGTCAAATTTTGTTTTGTTTATATTTTCCAAACCATGGAAAAGATTTTCTTCAAACTTTTTCGGATGTACCCTAGGTATAACCCTTGTGCAACACTTACTACAGGAATGAAAAGTCAAGGTTAGAGGTCAAAGGTAAAATTTGTAAAAGACACTTTTTGACTATATTTCCAAGAAGAACAACACTTTCACGCATAAAATACTGAAATCTCTAGCTTTACCAAAATACGTGAATGACATGGCAACAGAAACCCAAGGTCACGCAGTGGAAGCAATAATGTACTTATCTGTAAAAGAAAATTTGTGTCAATCATACCTCCTAGCGGGCTGAACTGATTCTGTTCAACCTGGTCGGAAGGTATCCCAGGATTAGAAATTGCGTCTCCGAGTAGTAAAGGTCAAAGGTCAGAAGTCATAGATCATATTAATTTTTGTAAAAATTATTTTTGGGGAGCTATAATTCCAAGAGAAAAAATTGCACGAACATGATATGACTATGACTTTACGTGACCAATTTTTCAACCTTCAGACCTCTACTTCACGGTTTACCATTCATTACCGCACTCTGTTCTGGCTGAAAAGGACAGATACTACGCAAGTCCATGAAATCATGTATAGTGCAAGGAAGACCTGTCTCGATCGGCTTAAGAAAAGATGCTGTAAGTTTCGATGCGCAATTCACTTGTAAATAATTTACATACACTACAGTTGCAGCACATTCCATCGCTATTGAACTGACGGGGAAGAAAGAAAACTGAAAATAATTTCCCTACAAATGCTTCTTTTTTATTCTGTTTTTGTATGCTTTATATTTTTCTTGTAGATCGATCCTGAGAATGTTTTTAGATCGAAAAATTCTATATGGAAAAAGTTTAGAGTCTAAAAGAGGAAATTTGGATAGACACCAGGGAAATATGAGAAGTGTAGAAGCAGTAAAAGATAACAGTGTTATCTGAAAGCAATGTAGACAAGAAATATTGAGGCTCTAGGCTTGATCACTGGCCGGGGCAAAATGAGGTGGCTTTTCCTTCCAAGAGCACGCGATTGTTGTCCTTCCTGTGGTTAGTTCTTACCCAACCGTACAATTCTAGTGGCTTAACGTCGAAAAATAACTGTCCTTCAACGCCTTAATAGGCATAAGTGTTACAAATACTCAATTGTGATCTACTAGGGAAACCTTCTAAAAGAAGCGAAACCATTACTTTCAAAATCAACGTAAGCATAGGAAGCTGTTTAAGAGTGGGGGCGGAAATGAATGTTAGCGACCAATGTCCTGGGGAGGGGTCCTAGGGAGGGTATCCCCTCCCCTTTGGAAACTTTTTGACTATTTAAAGTGCCCTAGATGCAAAATGGTGCAATGTTTGACAAACGTTGAAGTAATTCCATCCTATTCAATACCATATTTTGGCAGCGTTTCACTCAAAGTGGGGGAAACAAGGCTTTCGACCCCCTCCAATGAGAGTGGGGGCGATCGCTTCCTGCCCTCCTGTTCCTACGCTTATGATCAAGGGATAGAAGAGCCCATCAACTTAAAAGAGAAAAATAAACAGCTTAAAAAGTTCTTTTCTACTGAAAACTTTGGTATTTTTAAAGTGACCGGACTTATTGAGTTGTTTGACAAAATTCATGAGTTTTTTTGAACCTGTTGAGTTGTACTCAAATTTTGATGGTAAATGGTCAAATTTCGAGATTCTGTACATATAACACACGACTGAAATAGTAATAGGGTAAATAATGATTAAAATCATTATTACAAATTTGTGACCTTTTTCACCAGTGTGTATTAATCATATGCAACCACTGCCTACAAAAACTACAATTTGTCACATTTTCGGTAACTGTAGTAAGTGATATATGAGTAATGGAGCTAATTAAAAACATTGTCGTGCAATGACTTCCTTCAATTTAGTCGCAAAATAATCGATTTCACTCAATGTGTTTTAATCTCGACTTTTTTTTTTTTTTGAACTTTATTTACTGTATGTGATAATTACTACGTGGAAATACTTGTAAATTAATCAAACAAATGCCGCATTCATGTTTCAGATGTATTTACGTTTGAAAGTAAAGTCGTTTAAAGTGTATTTATTGTTGGAAGATAATTTTTAAGCTCTTTGTATAAGAAATCTTATATTTTTATTCTACTGCGTCAGAGTTTTGTCCAAAATGCATCATGCTTAGCAAGATGTCAAAACCACAATTCAGTGCCATAACCAGGAGTTCTCCTCCGTGAGTGCAGAAGCAGCTGGCTGGAAATTTCATGAGAAGAACGTGACAGTTAAGGCTTGTTGGAAATATTACCAAATTTTCGTGTTGTATGTACAGTTTAAATAGGAAAGCGATATATTTTCCACATTCAGACTGGAAATTTTCAATAAGAGAATTATGGATTTGCTTATCTTTAGCGGACACGAGGTTCCCATGTAAACCTTACCCTAGCTACGCCACTGCGGCAATCCAACCTTGTAATAAGGAACACTCTGCATAAATTGCTTTTGCTATAAGCAGGCAAAAAAGAAGGCAGGAATATTTGAAAAAAGTAGTGGTTACTTTTCTTCGTACCTTTACCAATGACATTGGCTTTCCTTATCCTATCGTCGAATATCAAAGTCACTACACTTTCTAAAATCAGATAAAGACATTGGATACAATAGAATACGAATACGGTTAGTCTAGCAAGGTCAGTGTCTTTGAAAATTAAAGAAGCAAACTGTCGATTCTCAGAAAGCGAGCAAATTTTTATTTGATTTATCTTTGCCTGAAAGCAATGGAGAGATCGACAAAACATCATGCACAAGGGGCCTCCATTACTAGTACAGCTGCAATAATTAACCCACAAACTTTAATCCTGAGGCACTAATTTCAGTTTACTGATCATCTTAAACCCGGTTTTATTCGATTCAAAGAAAGTTGTAGCTAGTTTTTCATAAACATTGTGGTGAAAACTTTTCGTTTTTATACTTTTAATGCCGAAACCTTAAAAATATGCCCATTTGTTAAAATATATTATATAAGTTGCATTACCTTGGGTTGGCCAAAGAACGTTCAGTTAGATTGCGTTTAATTGCTCAAAATATTTTAAGTGTTTACTGACAAAACATTGTTAACTGTGGATTCTCTGTTATCTGTTACCTTCGGGTAACGAGACAGGAGTTTATTATATGCATGCTGTTAGCGAGTCATCATATTGACATCATAGTGAATAACATAACTCACAATTATGAGACCCTGATCGAGATATACCTGCGTCAACCGAGGCACTATGGATGCCAGATACTGGTATATAAAAAGCCTCTTCCAGCAGATAGAACTGAATTATAAATAAACCAAGGTTATAACGTCGAAACAGGGCACTATTTTTAAAGAACCTCCCCATGAACCCCATATCACCACTTTGTTCGTCTTGATGTACCCATCTTTCAAAGTGTATAGATGCAGTGCTATCAGGGAGTTGCCAGGAACACCCCCCCCCCCCTGTGATGGTGAAGCCGGTTACCCACTAGGCGACCAACAGCTTAGGAACATTTGATTCCTTGCGAGCTCCGGCACCTCAAGAAGGTTGCATAGTGGGAGAGCATTTGCTCCCAACTGGTGACAAGCGTACAGTAAAGGAAAAGTAAAGCTGTTTCACAAATGTTATTTGTTCGCGCGCTTAGGGCGTCCTTTTCGCACGTCCTCTTTCACAATATTACTTCGTACGTAGTCTATGTATAGACAAATGTTGTGATACCTCCAGTCTGATAAATCTTAAACATTCAGTGTCATTGTAAGATGGTAGATGAACATTCCAATGCCTACGAATTGGTACAAATTCCAGAGCTTTAGTGACTTCTCCCGAATTCACAATCTGTGTTTACCCTAGCCCCTATCAAGGCCCGTAAGGGCCCCACTCCTTGACACGCAACTTATGAGGAAAGCTTGTTGGACTGCTGTCGTCTGCTGCACCGTTGGCCTTTTAGGAAGGGCCTCTCAAATAAGAAACAGGTTCCCACCCCTGCTTTAAAGGGCAATTCTTATCATCCCAGACAGTTGCAATTCTCCCAACTATGCAACTTGTAGATCCTCCCATAACTATATAAAACTCCTCCTTGTGCAGACATAAACCTATTTTATTACTTCAAGGTTATGTCCTGGTGAGCATGAAAGGCTATATTGTGTAATCCAGGCACTCTCTCGAAATTGTGAGGATTGTAAGCTACTGTGCATCTTTTGAATTTTCAAACTTCGCTGTCTATCAAAGAGCAGTGACCAACTGAGAATTTTGATACCCCTACACTAAAAATATACTTTGGGGTGAAGAGTGTATGGCTTTAAGTCTTTGGCTACAGTTTGCAGTACTTTTAGAAGCGGCGAGGATGTGCGGTTAAAATTCCCACTGTTGAAAAGTGACAAGCGTATATTTCGTCACATCATTTTCCGTGGGCCTGTTCGCCACGTTGGGGACACGTAGTATTGTACTGAAAAATTACCGGTACGTCCTTTGTTGTTTTATCAGTCATTTAGAATCTGCTACATGGGTATGTTGGCTATGATGCCAGAAGGTTGATATCATTTTTTGAAAGGTAAAGGTGGAGAAAAAACATTTTTCTCCCATTAATTAGTAATAACAATATGCGGTCCCAGCACTGGACATTTTCCCACTCTTATTCTGTGACAGCTCATAGTTGAGCTGAACTTGAAGACTTCAACAAAGTTACAATAGATCCTGGTGACCTTAGTGCAATACCAGAATTGATGGAGTTTCCCTCTAACCTTGGTATAAGGTTAGATGGCGGTGTACAAGTGTACGTGGCATTGCCAGACTTTTTAAAGTGGGGGCACTGAGGGCATAACATTCCGCCAGATAGGCACACCAAAATGAAGGGCTGAGCGTCGCCTGAGGCGTCGTGGTGACCAGAGACTGTCCCCGGTAGGTGGCTGGATCTAACGGCCCACCGTAGGGCCGCTGGTGGGGCTCAGGGACAAAGCTCCAGGGAGGTCAGGAAAGAATCCCGTAGGCTCTGAAGTACTTACAGAATTGTGACTTTTAGAGTGAAGCATTTAACAATTTCCAGATGGCAATGAATGAGCATCACACCCACACACAGACACACATACAAATCAAAGTTTGACCATTTTGTTGGCCTTACTCGCACTAACATTCTAATAATTAGGGTGGCTGTAGCTGGGGACGTCAAATTGTGAAAACGTTTGCATTTAGCTTTCAAAATAAATCCATTCATGTTGCCCAATAGAAAGAAACGTTGAAACAACTACTTTCCGTCCAGGTATGTTCCGGAGGGGAAACCTTCACATGTGAAGATCGAAGGTGCATCTACGGCTGTGATGATGACGAGGAATTTGTAAAGCAAAGCCCTTAAGCACAGTTTCTTAGTTTTGGGGTGCCTTCAAATTTAAATTATGACAACTTTATTCCCTCCTAGTGCCCGCTGGATCCAGCCCTAGTGCACGCGTAAAGCGAACAGAAAATTCTGCTACTAAGGTATACCTATGAAAATTCGTGCAAGTACTCCTTTTGGGGGTATCACCACTCTATGATCCCCACTTTTGTGTTTCGCCTCCTCCTCCTCTGTGGCGTTTTAGGAGAGCAAAGTTCAGCTTGTGAATTTAAGGCATCGAAATTTAAAATAAACGGACAATAGCCTAATATTTATTTGATACGCGTTGAAAAGGGCAACGAAAATAGTAATTTTTACAGTTTTCAAACATAAAATCTGACTACAAGATAAACATCAACAGATCAATGTGGGAATGGTTTTAAAGCTGTTAAAAATGAATGTTGAAAAGATAGCTGCGAATCATATTTTCCATTTAGACAGTTTTTCAACAAATGGGTGGGAGGAAAGTTTTGAAAACATTTAATGTTATCATAATGTTAAATCATAATGTCCCATGATTGTCTTATAAAGTGACAGTAGGTTCTTTTGTTCATATCAACATATAATTGGTGTGTTTGTGCATGAATTTTGATACCGAAATTCTCTTTTGGGAGCACAAGGCGGAACAGCCAACGTTTGGGGGCACGTGTTTCCTTGGGTCTGTTGAACCCACTTGAAGTGTTAAAAGCAGCATTTATACATATTTTTACATATTTTACCACTTTCAGTGTGTGAGCCATGTTATTTATTTTACCACGCCCTGAGTCAAAGTGAGGAACGAGAGTTCATATTGAGTGATTGAAATTTTGCCAGACATTTGTGGTTGTTGAATAATGTCTCATTTTCCAGTTTTCCGTCATAACCAATCTAGCAGATTCGACAGGCCTGTATGAAAACAGGTTTCGAAGCAGACCCGTGGTCAGACAAGGCACCTTAATAATGGGAGCTTTTATTGGTGAAACAGTTTCTTAGAGGGTGGGGACAAGGTAAACTAAAATATATTAAGGTAATGGTAATTTTGAATTTTATGAGGGTGTGAAAAATAACTAGGGGCGACCCTGCCAATCCCCTTGGTTTTGGTTGTGGTTCGAAGGTCAAGCCAAATCGTCCTCCAAATGTCTATGCCTCACTTTGGGCTTGAAAAGAAGCATGGGAATCTAATTCGATGCTTTAATAATTAAGTAATTTATTCACTGTGGCTTTCTTATCTCCAAAGCTTGAAAAACTGAAGTGGCCTAATTCATTTCCTACTCATGGGGTCCTAAAGTATTTTTTGTTGGTGGGCCTAATGTTTCATCGAAATCGCGAGGGCTACTGAGAGAAAACAGTTTCAAAAAGCTATTTTATGATTTGCTTAGGTAGGGTGGTTGTGTAGGCCATATTCATTACGTGTTACTGGAGGAGAAGAACACGAGGGACATTTTTGTCCCTTTCTAACAGTGGGAATCCCGAACGATTTTCCGCCGGAGCTCATAGTACTGTTAGCCTTTTCCAAAGACTTACACCAGGTGTGGGGAAACTTTTTATTCGAAGGGCCTCTTTGGTAGTCATAATCCACTCCCGACCCAATGGTGCAGCAGACAACAAGGGCTCAACGAGCTTTTCCCATTAGTGGTTGTCTCAGGAGCTCCGCATCTTGGGAAAAGTCAAGTGATGAACCGTCGAAGTTCCCTAAGTTAGTGAGTAGTTAGATGGGGTTTTACGCCTCAACTTATATCCTCTTGGTTTAATGTGGCAGCGCTCACTGCCTTTTTTCAGTTGTGGGGCACTGGATTGTTTTCCCTTACTCCATTGCTTATGTGGAGCATCACGCACAACGGCAGTAGGTTCCATTTTTAAAGCCTTCGTATGACTCGACCTGAGAGTCGAACCCGGAAAAAGAGGCGGATGCGCTACCACTAGACCAAACATGTGGTTGCGCGAAGTCCCCTAAAGTCTAGAATCTCTACCAGTTGGTAAGTATTATAATATTCATCCATTATCTTAAAACCGAATTGAATGTGTAAGAATAAACGGATCAGAAGTATCACAATATGACCATTTGTCTGTTTTTGATATTGCTGAAGTATCAATGATCAAAGACTTACGAAATGTTCGCCCGAAGCGCCCGAAAACCTCGCCTATGTTAAGCAACTTTATTTTTTAAACTTAGCATTTCAAAATAATCCACATATCAAATTTTAATTCACTCTTCATAGGACATGACACCCGAAATCTACAGCACATGTGATAGTGTGATAGTGTAATAGTGTACATGTGATAGTGCACTCCTGTTCGATGTCATGTAGCCCACCCAAAGTTTGCGTTGCCACTAGGTTTACAAGGATTCTACACCTGTTTAATGTCAATAGAAACGGTTGACATGCTACGGTGGGCATGCTAGGGTTTCAGTGAATATACTGGTAGAGTATTTATGTAAAATATCAGAATAATGGCATAAGCAAGATGAAGGGTTAGGTAAGGGATAATTGACACATAAATTTCCAGTGATTCTGCAGCAACGTTTATGAATTGTCTTTTTGTCATTACTTTTGAAAACCTATAGTTGAAATATATAGAAAACCTACTCATCTAACGCAACCCCCCCTTCCCCCCCCCACACACACACACAAACCAGTTAAACAAAAACACGGAAAAGAAATGATATTGCCTACCTCTCGTGTCTCAAACAGGCTCTCTCCTTGACGGTACAAATATTGGGACCGGTCCTCTGCTGTTAATATTCAGGCACATATCTAGATTGTAGAGTGTGGTTGTAATGTTTACCTTCCAAGCGCTTATGTTATCCGAAATAAAGACGGAATCAGTAGCACTTGTCATTCAACTTCACTTTGATTTCTTACGGTCCCAAATCAGGTTAATACTACTCAAAGGTATGGAACTTAAGTCTAAGTATTCTTTTCTTTGATAGCCAAACATATAACACAGTAAGTAAGTAAGTAAGTATTGTAACTTTGTGTACCCATTATGATGATACTTCTTCCAAATAACCGTTGTCATTGAACATTATCCATTTTAAGTGGATGTAAATAAATATATGTGAGGGGTTTGGGAGATGAGAAAGAGCGTCTTTGCAGAGCGTGTTTAAAACATAATTAAAGGCTTGCACCGTCAGTGTCTCTCATGATCACTTGTATTACCTGGTTTAAAAACACTGAATATTTTTGGTACTTGGGTAACTTTACTCAGATCATCTATATCAACTCTCAAAGAAGGGGGTTGTGGGGTGTCAGGAGTCAGGAGTAATAGGTGGCAAGTGGTCGTGAGTTGATCGCATAGTGCGAGAGGGAGATTGCAAGAAGTCGCTAGATATCGCAGTCAAAAGATCTCTAAAAACTGAATTTGACGTGTGAACAACTAGGGTGAAGATTACAAATAACTAATATGGGCCGTGCTCAGTGTCGGTCGGGCAAGAGCGCTGGGGAAAAGCTCAATTTATTCTCATGGCTTAGAGTATCACATCATTGGACAATACTTTCTTTTACATCAGCCAAGGTCTTCATCAATGAAATGAAACCAACCTCATTGTTGTAGAAAGTTAAAACAGTTGAATAACTGCTAGCAAACCGTTTATATGGGCGTTGTAAGTTAACCTTCATCATAAAACAAGCTCGGTTGTTTTCGCTCTAGATGAACGATATCAGGTTTAAAGCGGCGATCTCAGGGTTCTATGAAAATCTTCTAATTTACAAATATATTAGCTTCAGTGTATAAGTAAGGCCCCTTTAGGTGTATACGGAAAGTTTCAAACGTCCTGATAATCCCTTCATGGAGAGTCTTTTTCTTTAGTATGCCTAGTTACAGTGTTCGGTTTCCCCTGCATTGCATCGCGAAATTCGATTCAAAATGAAGAAAGTGGTGACATTTTCAGGACTGCGTCGCACATTGTGCGATGCAAACGTCTAGACCGATTTTGGGATCACATTCACACAACTCAATCCTGGTGATCAGAAACACCAAAAATAGTAGGCCTCCACCACACTAAACACTCAAAAAATTCATTCGGAAGATCTTCAAACGAATTTCATTTTGATCCATTTATCAATTTGAGTAGAGAAATTGTTTTGGCGGATGCGGATGCGGCATGGTTGTGGCTGTATTTTTAATTAATTATCTAAAAGATTCCGATTTATTAACCACATGGATTTAATAATTCATTGTTGTCTTGATCGCAGCAGCATCCTCGGGTTCAATTTTCGAAGCACGATAAGAGGTGGAGCATTGTATGGCAGACTGGCATTATGCCTTGGCTAAGTGGCTAACACAACATTCAATGATGATTAAAGATGGCAATCTGCAATGAGGATTATGAGTGAATTCAATGATAAAAAATACTGAGGAATGAGATTGCAATTCGGTAAACCAATTAAGATGAATAAAGCTTGAATCGATAAATAAACATTGGTTATTTCACTCTCATTGCTACATCATTACTTAACCCATTTTTTCTTTTTTTTTGTAATTACAAAACTGCTACTCATTAGGAACTGCTTTGCAAAAAAATATTGCATAGCAATTGTTTGCTATTCATTTTTTTTTTGTTGTTTTTGAGGAAATGGGACGCTGCCTAGCTATCAGGCCGAGTTACCTGCAGAAGCACTGGCGGCTCCAGGGTTTGTTCGAGAGGGGACCTGTTGTGAGTTCCTCGAGTGGGTTGGGCAGGGGCGATGGCGGGAGATGTTAAACGTGTTTTTTTTTTCACAACAGCCATGACAATAGTGAATGGAAGTATGTCACATCACCTCACAACATATGACTAATTAAGACCTATAATTTAAATGATGCCATAGCGTAACACATATTATGCACAACACAAAAATTAAATGTTGAAGTCTTTTGTCGGAAAATAAGACTTGCCGAGTTGCACAGGTTAAATTATGTAAAGGGTGCATAGAAGAATTTTATGCTCTCCCTTTTCATGGCTTCATACCTATGCCAGAGGGAAGGATTGGCTAATATTCGTGGACTGTTTGACTGTATCAGCAGTCCAGTCTTACAACTGCTGTAACGGGCTACTTCATGACAAATCATCCGAATGACACGTATCCAGGTTGTTCTTCAGAGGCAAGCTCCTTCATGATGTTGTCATAGGCGTGTACCCGACGGAATATTTCACCTCGAAGGAGTCCGTAAACCTGCTTAAAAATGGCAGGTAAGGCTTGCGCACTCTTTGTGTACATCT
>WURT03516816.1:0-21510 GCA_009936505.3 Holothuria glaberrima | reverse complement strand
TCAGGGCAGAGAGGATAGGAGAGCAAAGTGTGAGAGGATGACCCATGCTGAGTAAATTAAATCAGAAAACCCGGCCACACAGGCACATGACAGGATTCTGAGTTCTCAGAAGATGCATCATTTTATTTTATATAGGGTGTCAATTTTCCAGAACATGTAGTAATATTTTTTTTGGAAAGATTCCCATATATAATGTGAATGTTTCCAGACTTTGCACTTATACTAAAACTGATTTAACATTTGCAGGCCTAAATATTGTGTTTTGGAAATCACTGTCGCATGTGTCCCATGCTCTGTGATAGCTATAATGTGCATGATAATGTGCTTGGATATACGGTATAAATTCCTTGACAACTGGCAGCAAAAGGTCAATGGCAAATAAAAAGTTTAATACTAGGTGCTGTAGTTTTTCTTGACACCATACAGAATCATTGCCACACCATTACATACATATCAACACAACCTGGACACCACTCACAACACCACTACACACAGGCAGATTACTTGATAGATCAACATAAAAAATATTTGATACATTACCCTCTAGAAGTTTATCAGTAAATGAACATAACATCATTTGATGCATCACCCTCTAGATGTCATCAGTAAATCAACATCAGTAAATCAACAGTGAAATCAACAGTAAATCAACAGTTATCAGTAAATCAACATGACAACATTTGATACATTACCCTCTAGAAGTTATCATAAATACCTTTTGAAACCAATAGAAATGGTAATATCATAAACAAACAACATATCATCCCACTTTTTCTTTCCAATATACTCCCTCTAAAATCAACTTAGCAGACCTAGCCACAAGTAAAACTGACTTTCACAAACTAGCCCATATGACACCACTCTCCACCCTTTGGAAAGGGCAAGTCACTCCCTCTAATACTATCAGTAATTTTCCCAGGGTACTCCATCAACATCATCTTCCCACCTCCTCAACCATCACCTCCTCTTCAACTTACAATGAGGTTATCATCTTCCTGGACATCAGCCATACAGAGCTTCAAGAAGACTTCTTCCAATGTCTGTGCAGAAAAACATAACACATAGCATTAGGATACACATTTCCAAACTCTACACTGTATATTCTCTAATAAATGCCTCCCTATAATAAACGCCCCCCTGTAAATTTTGAACAAATTTGAGAAGGCCGAAGCCTACGCCCATGCTACAGGCCTAAGCCTAGGCTTAAGCCTAACTGTAATGTCACTTATAGGCTGAGTGAAGAAACTTCAACATTATATATGTTAGCACAGGGATGGAGGACGTGACCTTTGTGTAAGGTCACTTAGGTGCAAATACGTGCTGTATATGGCAAAGTTTTGACCCGTAAAATATACCCTCAAATAAAGGTCCCCCTTTTCAAAAATGCAACACCCTCCGGCGTTTTTTGAGAATATACGGTAAATTACATTAACTCTAGATGTCTGTGTGAGTTCAATAGTTTACTCACTGAACACTCAAAATCTAGGTTTACATCAGAGAAGATATATCACTTATTTTTAACAAAGGCAAATCTGTTGTGATGTCATGTGTTTCTGAAACACCTACTGGTATCAAAAATCCTGGGGGACATTTCCACAAAATTTCTAATCAAGACAGCATTTGATCATTATGTCATAAAATTCTGTTAACCATTTTAGAATTCTTTACAATTTACCTTTAAGCAGATACCAAGAAACCAGTATATGGGGAATTTATTCACCTAAATGTCCTCTAACAAAACATTGTAAGATGCTAAAAGAAAAAGCATGGGTGGGGTGGGGGTGGGGTGGGGTGGGGTCGGGTGGGGGAGGAACAAGACAGAACAAAAGAGGATGACTTTACCGGACATTGATGAAGATCCATCAATGCTTGAGGTGATGACTCTGACAGTAGCTTTCCATTCCTCATCAAGCCAACCTAAAAATATACAAAAAAAATGCCTGAGTTTGCCTTGAACCCTTAGAACTAGATATGCTTGTACAGTACTCTACTTATAAGGAAAAACAAACTGAAGCAAAGAGAAGATCTATGCTTTGTGAATTGTCACTGTGAATAATAAAGAGTCAACTGAAGATCTGAAGACAAGAGTATGCACAAGTAGAGATGGATTGAGGCAACATGAAACTGATGATCAGAGGACAAGCTATATCTGAGGGGCAAAAACAAACTTACCATAAAAAATAACATAGATACATATGACTGCAAGTAGAAGTATTGTGTAGCAAAGATACTGCATCCATGGGAAATTTCCAGTAAGGAATGCTTATACCATATATTCAGTATCTATGGTACCATTTCAGAGTACTGGTTAATGAGAAGTATGTGGTTGTTTTGTGATAGAAGTAAACACACACCCTAATGTGAATTTAGATGAAGGCCTGATGGCCTTCACATAATCTAGGTATGTAGACTTAAAAAAGTTATGCCCAGCAGGACCTTCTATGCTAAAGGTGTTGGTTGGTTGGTTTTTGATGACCAGACCCCCCTCCCACTCCCCCAGTTTTTATTTTGAACACAACTAGGAGCACCTGAGAATGAAACAGCATTGAGCTCAGACCACCCATCACCACACCAGCATTGGTTGGGTGTTAGCTAAGCAATCCACACTGACAGAGCCCTCAGACTATCCGAGACCAATCCCCAAAAATAAGATGCCAGCTTTCATGGAACAAGTTTAGGGCCAATAGTTGATCTTCTCCCTAGTATGGAAGCTAAGAGGGTACAAATGTATTGAAAAACAATCCAGGGATTTACAGTGTATGGACTTTTCATAGAATTTACAATGATATACAGAGATCGTAGCTTATATAGTGTGGGCATTTTTGCACCCTAGCTGTAGGATAGTTCTTGTGACTTGGAAAAAGGCATTACATTTACTAGTGTATAATTGATTCATCTCTTTGGCAGTTTTCTCCATGGGGTAGAAAACAGGCAAACCACCTGAAACAGAGATATCCATTTTGCAATGATCAAACCACCCCACTGTTGGTCAAGGGTTACCAAGGCAATCCATAATTAACTGAGATTTTGGATTCTTTCTGCTTGATTGCAGTTTTTGGCAAAGACAATGTCCCCTTGTAGTACAAATTTTGATGCACAATCTAAATATCAGCATTAAAGAGTGTTATGTGATCTACACAAGTGTTATAGATTGTGGTTTAGACTCAAGACATATTGCCACCACAATCTGTACATAAGGTTTGGATCTGAGCATACTTGAAGATTTGCATTATAAATTTCTGTCTCACCATATCTGCTTGTCTAGCTTCCTCTATGTAGTGTGTTGTTAAGATAATCGTTGTCTTTCCTCCTTTGGCAAAGCTAAGTAAATATTCCCAGATTCTGAAACAAACAAAATGTTTCGTAACAGAAGTTCATATTGCGAAAAAATGCAACTTCAGCAGAAAAAGATCTTCATGTGCTTGTTCCAAGCAAATATTGTTGGCAAACTTCCCGAACCTGAAAAATTAATTTGAAGAGCTTACCTTTCAAAATTTCCAGGAAAAGATTAAGCTTATTTGGATTTGATGATACACAAAACTTACAACATACATGGCCAAGTGTAATATCTTTTTCAGATGTAGCTAGGGCAGGATGCACACAGCTATGTATATCATATAGAATTCATGTTTTTTTTTGTTTTGTTCAGTGGGAGAGTGAGGCAAAAATTTTCCCAGTTCAAAATATCTTGCAAGATCATTCATGGGTATGTTACTTAAGGTACTGGTTGGCATACAGCATATACATCTTGTTCTTACATTTTGCACATGTGAACACTGGCACCATTGCACACAGAAAGTAGAAAAACCACAGTAGGATCTCCCTTTTGTTGCGATGACAGTGTAAGTGCCTTATCAACTCTTTTGCAAAACAGCTGTGATGTCATTTATTTGTAAACATGAATAAGTCTACCACAAAAATCACCCTTTCATTAAAGCTAGACTCTGATAACCCCAAGTACATTTTTGGTAAAGGGCAACCAAACTTGTAAATTGGTGACTGCTCTTTGATTGACATCAAAGTCAGAAAATTCATGCATGCTCAACAGGATATTACCTAATAAGCAGTAAGCTAGCTTTTTGTAGGACAAGAAGGGAATTACGACAGTTTTTGGAGGTGCTAGATGGGAGAACTAGAAATGTTTGGGATCAGGAAATTTGGCCTTCAATCCATTGTAAAACAAAAGCAATTGTAATTCAGATTCTGGTGACTCTTTACCATTGCTGTTTCAATAAATTGTAGCATTGTAAAAAGAGGAAAAAATGTGGAAAAAATACTCACCAAACTAAGCTGTTCCTATGAAAACCCCAAATTTTATCACATTTTTAAATGAACAAACATTCAGTACAAATATTACTTGAAATTCCCCACGATACAGTGTTAATGAGAACAACATGGCCAGATTCTTACTTTTCTCTGAGCAGTGGATCTACTCCTACCGTAGGTTCATCTAAGATGAGAAGTTCTGGTTCCTGGAGAAGAGCTGCAGCAAAGGACACTCTCCTCTTCTGACCACCACTGAAAGTAAAAGAAAAAAGAAGAGAGAACAAGTAAAGATAACCAGAAAGCCAAAAGGCTTAGTGATTCCTTGAGGTATGGAAATACTGTAACTGACATGAATCACCCACACGACAAGCATGTGATCCCTAACAGCAAGGGTCAAAATAAGCAGTCGGATACCAGGAGCTACTTTCTGCCAAAATAAACTCCTGCTTCAGGAGCTTTGAGGCTGGACCAGGAACTACTTTTGACGACCTAGGAAATACTACATATTTAAACGATTTTGTTTTTGATTTGGAATACACCTGGGCGGTAATTTCTATAAGAAAACAGGGTGCGGGTGTATTTTTCTCAACAAAATTCTGCCTGGGCATTGCTCCGGGCATTATTTTCTTGAAGAAAAATATGCCCAGGGAATTTCACAGGGCAATATTTTTGTGAGACAATAGTGCCAGGTTTCCAGGTGCTTTTTCTAATGTACAGGCCCAAATAAAGCCTGGATGCCCACTTATTTTGAGCCCTGCCTAACAGTTATCCTAATTGAGATATCATGTTGGTTTTGACCTTTTGAAAGTCTTGTGACCAAAAATGACCTTTTACCTCCACTTAAACAAAAGGTATAACCTACCCTATAGGGCCCTTTTAACCTTTGGTGACCCCAAATGACCTCTGACCTCAAACAAAATCTACAGGGTCATCTACTCAATAAGAGCAATCCACTTACTAAGTATGAGATCCCTTACAGTTACCGCTCTCGAGATAAAGTGCTTACAACGTTTTGACCTTTTGACCTCTAGTGACCCCATATGACCTTTGACCTCCACCAAAACAACAGAGGTAATCCACTCAGTATGGGCAATCTACGTGCTAAGTATGAGATCCCTTACAGTTACCCTTCCTGAAATATAGTGTTTACAATGTTTTGATCTTTTGACCTCTGGTGACCCCATATGACTTTTGACCTCCACCAAAAACAATAGAGATCTTCTTAAAATGGCCAACCCTCACACCATGTATGATTTCCCTCGGAGATATCCTTCTTGAGATAAAGTGTTTACAAGGTTTTGACGTTTTGACCTCTCCTTACCCCAAATTACCTTTGACCTCCACCAAAAACAATAGGGATCATCTACTCAATATAGCCAACCCTCACACCATGTATGAGATCCCTAGGGGTTACCCTTCTTGAGATAGTGTTTAAAAAGCAGTTTCCAAGGTATTTACTATTTGACCCCTATCACCCACCATCGCATAGGACTTTTGACCTTCACCAAAAACCATAGGGATCATCTATTCAATATCGCCAACATACCAAGTATTAGATCCTTCAGAGTTATCCTTCTTGAGATATAGTGTTTACAAGGTTTTGACCTTTTGACCTCTCCTTACCCCAAATGACCTTTGACCTCCACCAAAAACCATAGGGGTCATCTACTCAATATGGCCAACCCTCACACCAAGTATGAGATCCCTAGGAGTTATCTTTCTTGAGATATAGTATTTACAATGTTTTGACCTTTTGACCTCTACTGACTGCAAATGACCTTTGACCTCCACCAAAAACAATAGGGATCATCTACTCTATATGGCCAACCCTCACACCAAGTATGAGATCCCTCTGGGTTACCCTTCTTGAGACAGAGTGTTTACAAGCAATTTCCAAGGTGTTTACTATTTGACCTCTAGTGACCACATAGGGCCTTTGACCTCCACCAAAAACAATAGGGATTATCTACTCAATATAGCCAACCTACATTACAAGTATGAGATCCCTCGGAGTTACCCTTCTTGAGATATCGAGTTTACAAAGTTTTGACCTTTTGACCTCTCCTGACCCCAAATGACCTTTGACCTCCACCAAAAAACCATAGGGATCATCTACTCAATACGGCCAACCCACACACCAAGTATGAGATCCCTCAGAGTTACCCTTCTTGAGATAGAGAGTTTACAAGCAAAGTGTCACACACACACACATACACGACATCACCATCGCATAGATTCCTTGCCCGCCTTCGGCAAGGAATCAAAAATGGATCACATCAATTCATGGTTTTGATAAAAATTAAGTACTGCAATATGAATGGGTGATTTATGCATTTCTTAACTGAGTGTTGCCACCTACTACCCCTGGGCATGGTCAGTCAAATGTGAGTCATTGGCCATAATAATGTGACTTACGTGTCAGTCGTTGTTTCAATATTGTCAGTTCCCACAGTGACAAAAAGGTGAGTCAAGCAATACCTCAAATGTCAGCCACTTTACTGACGAAGGGGTGAGTCATTGTAGGTCATTTGTTGCATATTGTGCCAACCTTCAGCATTGCTCCACATGTACAATCACAATTTATGTCAGTCAGTTTGGTGACTCACATGTATGTCAAAATCACAAATTGTTAATCAGTTTGGTGACTGAAGAGTTATCATTTTACACAAGTTATTAGACACACACTTGACTGAGTAGTACGTCAATGTTTTGTGAATGAAGTTGTGCACAATGACAGTGACCATGTCAGGGGTTGTGGGGGTGCAATTATCAATTGAGAAGTGCATTTCTTTGGTGTAGAATTCATTACCTCAAATTCTTTACCAGTGACTTTTTATGAGGGAGTCGTAACAGTTCTATCAGAAATGTCTTCCTGTTTTCTAACTCCTCTCCACGTAAACGAAAAATTGTACCAAAGTAGTTGAGAGTCTCGCTGATTGTAAACTGGTCATAAAGGGCAGTTTCCTGGGAAAACAACATTTAGCAATAGCTATTGTAAATAACAGAATTTGAGAAAACCTAGTTTTTACACTACATCATGAAAAGTGGGATTAACATGTAAGCTCTCTTTTCTGTAATACTTGGATACATACAAATGGATACTTCCTGCTTCCTTTTAACAGGTCCAAACTATTTTGTTATAAAACATGCTCTACCTTTACATTCTTGAAAACCTGAAACTGAAAGATGTCAATTGAACAATAAGTCACCACAAGGAGGAAGATCTTTTCTCATTCTTTTTCTAGTTCGAACACTGCCTTTGGGTCTGGTAGAAAAAGTTAAGTTTTTAAAGTAAATGGGTACATGGTGAAACCCTCTTCCACCAAACATTTTGGGGCACTGTTCATGAAGAAAAGAGTGCGTAAATTTTGGGCTCAACATAGGACTTCTTGATATTTAATTATTTAAGTCCCCAGTCTTACAGTAATATGATCAAGGAGTTCATGATGACTCCTCTCAGTATTTTTCAACCCTGCTAAAAGCAAAAAGAAAAGTTTAGGCATGACTTCTTGCAATTTTTCTTAACTTTTATGCTTTACCGGAGGTAAATAGCTAAATCTTATCCTTCCTTACAGCCTCATAGTTTCATCTTACAAAGTTCTGCACGTGTATTTCTCACCGACTAGGCTTGAGAAGATCTCAAAGTTTTGGCAGAAACATGGGCAGTGCATGCCCAAAAGGTAAAGTGACTGTAAAATATGTTTGTGATTTTGTCATCGTTTGTAAGGTATTGCAACTTTTTTTTTGTACTATACATCTTGGTTGAAATTGTATGACTTTACTGATTTCATGCCATAACATAGACTTCATTGAAATACATATCACTCCCTACCTGAGGCATATATCCAACCATAACTCCGGGCACACCATGACCTCTTGTGTTTGGAGGCTTCCCCAGAGTGAGAACAATTCCACTGTTGAAATTGAGTCTACCCAGACAGCATCTGAGTAGAGTAGTCTTACCACAGCCACTTGGTCCAAGAAGGCCATAGCTGTATGAAAAAAAAGAGCGAAGAATAAATTAAAAATATACATACACTGTATCATATAATACTAAAAAAAACACATTGGTAAAATAGGAAGAGATGAAGATAAAGATTAAATAAACTCACAAACTACTGTATAAGCTCACAAACAGGATGGTTTTAGGTCAGTCTGAGCAACAGTATTATACAATCAAGGTCAATTGGGCATTGTGAAAAGACTAGCCATACATGCTGCTATTGTAGGGACTGCTACAGAAACCACACACAGAAAAAAACATTACAGAACTTGAATCACAATTTTTTAAGTACTACCAGATCTATGACCATGTTCTCATTTCACTAAAAGCCAGGGTCCAGGGTCCTGTTCTGTGTTTCAGATCATGCAGCTACTGTAAAGATCCTAAAGAAGTTCAAATTTGGAGGCCACTACTGTATATGGTTCAGGTCTATGGAGAGGGGTCCCCCCCCACTTCCCACACACAAATTTCTGACACTATGTTAAATGGCACAACATTCAACATGGAACAATTACTTCCCCGGATGACACTGAAGGAAAGTCATCAATTGTGCAATACCCTACTAGCATTCTGCCTTTAGAAAAAAAATAGTTCTGAGGTAGGGGTGGCATAGCCTACAAATTTATGACAGCCGGGGAGTAATCTGGCAAAAATATTGTAGGATACACTGTGCAGTATGTAAAAAGCATAGCTCTATGACATAGACAAACTGCTCCTAAATCAGAGTTTCTGTCAAGGGGGGAGGGGATTTGGCCCCTCCCCCTTTCCAGAAGAAGGGCAAAATCCCCCTTTTTATTTACATAAAAATAAAAATTAAAAAGAATTGTCAATATCTTGGTTTCTTACTTAAGAATAGGACACTTTAAGAGTAATGTTTGAACTTAAATAAATGGCATTGAAAACCCTTCAAATTACACCTTAAAGGGGCCTCGAAGCAAGCTTTTGTCCCCCTGAACCCACTTGTAACTTTTACCAAGGACAACATAAATTTGGACTTAGGGCTTAGCAGCAATAAATGGTGCCCTTCCCTCCTTTTTTGAGTTTCTGGTGGAATCCCAGCTGTAAATCAAACTGCACCCAAAATTAAGCCATGAACCAGTATTGTACCATACCAGAGTTACTGTACTTTAGCTGTAACAATTAACTGTAAAAGTCCACATGACTTTGAAGGTAAATTAAGGTCCCTGGATGCTTGTGGTTTAATAACTGCATCTAATGGTAGTAGTTAACACCAAGCACTCAAGTACTGATAAAGAATTCTTTTATGAAACCTGCCAAGTAGATCACACTATTAATTTGAAAAAAAGCCAACAAGTTCTGCTTCAACACAAATCATCTTCTGTGTGCCACTGTGTAGGCTAATCTCCAGCTGATTGCATTACAGAGATGCTAATCAGGTTAAGTAAGTACACTAGTTCTAGTAATAAGCTTAGGGTTGTATAGAGTACTAGCAGAGAAAAAGCAAACAAAAGACTTTGAACTGAAGTAAATCACAGTGTGGTTTTCTTGACTTAATAGATGCACAGCTTACAGTATAATGATGGGATGCAATGAGATTTGCACATGACAGAAATGAAATATAAGCACTCAAATTACTGTACTATATTTTCCTAGGCCAATTCTATATAGTCACTAGTGGATTAAGGGTGGGGCAACAGGGGCACATGCTCCGGGCCCCCCACATTTGGGAATAATATATACCTTGGGTGTTTCCGGTACTGTGTCAAGTGTTCCTAAGCTGTATATAGGGCCCCCCACACAATTGCGTGCCCCATTCCCCCCACACGTTTAGTCCGGCCCTGTATATAGTAGTGTATTTTTGTATGGGCCTTATTGTTGCACAGGCCTACTAAATCATGGCTTGAATTTTAAACTGGGAGCAAAGTATTTGAAGCACTATTAATTTGCTTGAAACTAGAATAATTTTTTCAATTTCTGAATGACCCCTTATAAACCACTTGCAAATAGAGCAAAGTTACTGTACTGTACACTGGTCACAATAAAGATATCAGCAGTTTGGTATGTGCCAACTCACAATAAGGTTACACCTCTATGTTCCGACGTCTCACTGTTCTGACGTCTCTATATTCCGAACGTGTGTATGAAGGACAGTGGTAGGATAGGGGCTTGTTCTAACCTAACCTTTTCTCTAACACTAAACTCAATGCGGACTTTTCGGAACATAGGGAGTCGGAACAAAGAGAGGTTGAAACAGAGAGCTGTCCCCCTCAATAATACTGCAGTTTCTATAGTGCACACGTCCTCATGTTTATCACTATAAAATTGTTGCTGTGAAAAAAAATGTTTATTCCCTCAAAAGGAAATCAAATTTTCCAAGATCTATATCATGTTTTCCCATGCAAAAAAGGGTGAATTTCCCCAATTGCAAAATTTCCCTTGAAATATCCATATTTCCCAGCAAGGAATGGGATGGAGGTGGGGGATGGGGGGAGGAGATTTTCAGATTCCCAATTTTTGCTTCTAATGTTGTTTTGCTACTGTACAGAGATTATTCTACAGTGCACAGTGGTAAGCACTCAACAGGACTGTATAGCATACAGTACAGTGTCAATACATGGATGACAGACTATTTTGAACCATGAGGCCTCAAATGCCACTCATACAGTATCATGAACATGTAGATCTACATGTAATGAAAACATATTCAGTTGAGTACTAGATAAACAACAAATATTTACAGATTGTAACTTAATACATGTAGCCTCACTTGTTCCAAATTACAGCAGGCAATGTGTAAATTATTCCAGAGATTACAAACAGGGAAAACTATGTATGTACCCTACAGTACTTTCTACAGGCTAGTTCACAGAAAAATTATGTAAATAAATACAACATTTCTCTTTCTAAGATACAGTACATCATCTTTTATGTGATTCATTTGCATTTTCAATGTTTTGCTCTTCAAAAGATGACTTTTGATCCTGAAAAAAGATGCTGTTTTGTTCACAATGCCCCAGACCAGGAACCAAAACTCTATCAGCCTCTCGATCTTAAAGGCAAATTATGCTGTTTCTGCCAAAAACCCCAAGACAACACACCAAAACTCTATTAAAATACAGTGTACTTTTCTTATTTCCAATTTGCTTCAGTGCCTTTCAACCAAAACTGTAGCACTTGGAAAAAGCTGTTCATAATGAAGTGCTTCTCTTTTGAAGACTTTATGGCTTGAAAGTTATGAAATCAATGGTGAGGAGTCTTTGAGGAGCAAATCACTCTCCCCCCCCCCAACCTCGTACTAAGGATTGCTTAACTACAACAAAACACCAAGTGCTGCAAAAAACAAAATCAGAAAACTAAAATGAGTGACCACTAAGTAGGTGAAATGTCTAGATGGCTCCATGTACTATAATGTTGAAGAGACCACCAGTTTAACCAGTCTATGACAATAGTGTACACTCAACATCAAATTGGTTTCTCTAGGATGGATATGTATTTCCTAGATTCACCTATGGATGCAGGCACACTTCACATATAGGTTTAGCCATTGATCCAACAACACAACTGACATGCAAACATCTTCCAATGTTTGTGCAATTTAAAACTCCTCGAAATTTGCAACAACGTTGGGCAATGTGGTTGGTTTTACAATGTGCCCCACTTAGACCAAAGTATGCGACTGCATGGTCAAGTGGTTAGAGCATCCCACTTGCAGCTGGAAAGTCAGGGCTTCGAATCCTTGCCGGGCGGGTCATACCACAGACTTTAAGAATGGAACCCACTGCCATTGTGCTTGGTGCTCAGCATAAGCAATGGAGTAGGGAAAACAAGCCAGTGAGCCACAACTGGAAAAAAGGCTGTGGCCCGCCCAACTTAAACCAATTGTTACAAACTGAGCCGTAAGACCTCATCTAACTAACTAACTAGACCAAAGTATGGCTTGACAAATACTGTAGCTACATTAGCCTGGTCAGCACAGCATGCACAGTAGAAAGTTACAGATAGTAATCATGAGGGAGGGACCAAGATTTGTACTCTCATAGATCCCTGATCCAAAAAGTGCCCAAGGTTTTTTGCATACTATACACACTGATAACTATCTTGAGGGATCTACTTACATTACTCCTTGTGGAACTTGCATCTTGAGATCCTGCAGTACATGCAGAGCTGAGGATCCACGGCCATAGGTTTTGTTGAGTCCCCTGACATCAATAGCCATAGTTCCTCTTTTTGAGGGACCTTCCCCATGCTGGTTACTATTCTCCATGATTTGATGATCTCCTAGTCCTCAATTATTGTTTTTGAAATGATCTGTTCAAAGATGAGGAGAAATGAAGATTAAAAGAAAATTATGGATATATGCTTCTCTCTAGAAAGCAGTGTACAGTAGCCTACATACAGTACCAAACAAGTGGGGCATCTACTGTACTTTTTCATAGAAAAAGAGTTCCAGTAAATTTGGAAGAATCTTTAACTTTCCCTGTAATACCAGACATTACATGGTCAAGTAGATGAGCCAGTGGAAGAGGTACAGTGGGAAATCCCAATGAAACCACAAAGATTAAAGGAAAAGGAATTCTGCTTTCTAAATAGGTTTCTAAGTAGGTGCACATGATTAAGCAACAAATTAGTAGTAGCAAACAGCTTCATTATTGTAGTGCGCCGCACTACAATCTTGGCATTACTAGCCGACTGCTCAGCTTTGACCCAGTGTTTCCACTCTACCTGTAATTCCAGAAATCCTGGAAAACTGTCTACTGTTTGGTACATTTCGGAAAACCTGGAAATGGCGTATGGTGTATAGACATGCGTATGACTTGACAGGGTAGAATAATGGATCAGCCATTATAGTAGCATATAAGAAACGTTTTTGAAAATTTCAGTAAAGACCAGTCAATTTCAGGAAATATTGGGTTCTATAATACCTGGAAAAATGAGCTCAGAATGTGGAAGTGCCTCTTTACTAAATAAGGCTGGGCATAGCATAAGTGGTTAGCACAAATATTCTTGCTTGGCCTTCTAAAGACAACAGTTAGTCAATCTGTGGCCGTCATGAAACAAAAACTTATGTAACAAAAGCAAATACCATGACTTCATGAAAGGTTAGCGAGTTAACTCGATGAAAGAGCTCTGCGGGTTAATTCCTAGAAAACGCGATGAAATGTGATTAAGGCCTTCGTTACCAGGTTACCACTGAGGTGTAAAGCATGGAGTAAATTTCAATTACAGCAATCCTGCTTCTTAGTTAACACACAAAGCCACATCTATCGTGCACTGCTTAAACGCGAATTCGGTTCACTGTTATGGATTGAGAGCGTTGTGCTGTATTCTTGTCACATTTTAGTTCAGTGGTGAGAACAGAGAGCAGACACATCTGACATAACAGAGATCTGGACGAAACTGTACAAGTGCCATATCATGCTTACAGTAGTATATAGTGGCCACAACATGTACGTAGTTACAAAGAGTTGATCGCAACAAGATTGCCTACAGATTTCCAATGTGACTATGCAGGTCAATGCTTTGGTTGAATATTAACAGAGAACTGTACACTGCATAACGTAACAGCAATTGGGACAGAACTCTACAGGTGTGGTATGATGAGCTTACTGTACTGGCCACAACATATGGTGAGAGTTGATCCAAACACGAGTGCCTACAAAATGCCACAATGTGGTTGTATGGCCTATGCCGGCAGGTCAATGCTTTGATTTAATATATTACCTTAATAAGCCCTTCAAATATCAAAGATTTTTGCAAACCTTTCCAAAGGTAACTTAGTGAAATGTATTTGGTGTCAGGGAACTTAGGGACTAAATAAACGCCGTTCCAAATCCACATCAAAACAAGCTCAACTTCAAACTGCAAGGACTTGCCTATAACACGCACCACAATTCTGTGTATTTGCAAGCAAATGCAGTTATAGTTTTATCTTGTTCCATTCTAGAGATAGCTATTTATTACAATGACAGGGTGCCACCATTTGTGAAAAATGATGTATTGTAGCAAGTCTGTTATGATGTTATAGAGCCACAACAAATTATGCATTGGCTATGTATTAAACTTTCTTTATAATCTGTCTCAATAATTTCTTTGATACCATGGGTACTGTTAAGTTTCTGCCTAAACAATTTATTCCCCAGACTAGAATTTTTTAGAAAGGATGCACAAATATTTTTTGTTTCATTTCCTTAAAAGAAAAACTAGTCCAAATAAAACAAAGATAAACATTACAGATTTGTTCTAATGTGGCTCTGATAGAACGTTATAGACCATGCTTCAAGTCATCTAATGGTGGCACCGGGTAATTACAACAAATAGCCATATCTCTAGAATGGAACAAGATACAATTAAGCTGTTTGCTACTGTACTACTTCTTTATAATTTGCTGCTTTATCATATTTACCTACTAGCAAGCAGAATTTATTTTCCCTTTAATTGGTGACTGCTCTAGAGATGTTCTGACATTTCTATATTCCATCATGTCCACATGAAGGTCAGCTTTATGATAAGGGTTTGGTATGGGCAAGGGCATCAGTGTTTGGTGGGTCAGAACATACAGTATAGCTTGGCATCCAGTGCCTGGGGAAGTGTTTAACATGTACAGTAACAATGTTCATGACAAAAACCTGTTGGAAAGAATAAACATATGGACCTATTGTAAGTATATTTAGATCATTTTTCCCATCAAAGTGGGTAAAGGGACCAAACTATTTTTAAGTCATTTGAAGAATTAATTTAAACAGAAATTTTGTATTTCCAAGTCTCAACCATTCACCTTCTGAAATTACAATGTTTGATTGTAAGTACAGAAGATGTTCAAAATGAAAATGTCATCTAAAGTTCAAGATTTCTGTCCCATGCCCTGATTGACTTAATGCAGGGGCATACTGTAGGCTTTGGGGTGTGGATGCACCTCCCCGTACCAGGTGTATGCAGTTCAGCTGAAAATGAGACAAAATTAAGTTCCTCAAAAATATTAGGAGACAAAAGAGACTCTATACTGTAAGACTACTGTGTTACTCCCTGCCCTCCATATCCACCCTGCACATGTGTGCCTTCAAGAGCATACCATACAAGTCAGTAAATATAAATTCATCTGACAGCTATATGCAACAACACAAATGGGTATTTCCACACTAAAGGGGTATATTCAGCCTGTATTTTTTGCCACAAATTTGTCCCATCATTTTTGTTGAGGATTGTCTGTGGCCTGTACAAAGGTATATGTAGGAGTATTTCACGGTAAGGAAAAAATGCATGACAATTCCTGAAAAAAGTTCCCTATTTTGAACAGAGTGTGTCTATGAAAAACAGCATTGTATTCCCATTATGAAGAAGCAATTGACCCTGTTAATATGCCCACATGGGCCAAAAAGTGATATCTGTGGGCTGATGGGATTTATATGGGCAAGGGCTCCATGAAGATTAAGCCAAGGAGCCCAGGTGGGCCATTGGTACCTTTTCAATGGGTATGTTCTCTCATGTTAGACCCACATGGGCACAGTGGCCTAATCTCCATGGAGCCGGCATGGACAAGTCCTCCCATATTTCCATATGGTGTCCACTAGGGCATCATCAAAGACTCAGATGTTCAGCGGTACCGGCCCATGTGGGCATGTTGTAAGGTGATGAATGCTAAACAATAAACAAGTTTTTTTTTTTTTTTTTTTTTAACTTTGAAGGTTAAGAGGTGGAACATTTTCAATATCATACAGACTTGGGTCTTTGGCCATCGAACAGTAACAGAGCAGTCAAAAAAAATTAATCTGGCATACAAGGTTTGTATATGACTTTTCCATCTGCATCACGTTTATCGAAAGGCCCGTAGCTAGGGAAAGGTACTTAAGGGGAGAGATAGCTTCCAGGGGGAAAAGTATTTTTCCAGGGAAGGGGTCAAGTATAGGCTACTCAAATGGCTACAGGTAAAAATTGCATTAAACATTCTGGAGACCGAAGAGTGAGAAAGCCCTGCATATAGACCTAATTTTGCTTTAGCAATTTATTCATAGTTGAACATGAAACTCATTATCACTACAGTTAATAGCTCTCATCATATCTAAATACCACCACGGTTTACTATTGACCTCAACACTGTTAACCGTTGACCTACGTATGCGCTATTTCAATGCACATATAGATGGTCAACCATCCAAATCAATATCTCTCTGTATACAAAGCCTTTAATTGAAGAAAAACTGTTAACCATTTTTAATTCAGGGTAATCAAAGTATGTTAGGCCTACATTGTCAGGTATGAAATGATTGTAGAGAACTTCAACTTTAACCAGATTGTAGTTTCAATGATCATTCCTTGTTTATTTTCGTGAAAAACAGAACATTTTGTGGTAAACCATTTGGTATATCATGAAATGTGTTTCAACTCCCTCCCCCCCCCCATCAAGAAAAGTAAGAAAATAAAATCTCTTTAGCTTCTTTCAATTACTATTTTAATTACTTCAAATAATTTAATATAAATATTAACCCCAGCCAACCAGGAAACTACCACCACTACTTCATTTGAGCCTGCAGAGAATCAAAGTACATTCCTTTCCCCTAACTCTAACCAAGAAAAATTCGATTAAAAGCCCATGATACTCTTTAACTAACTCCTTTTCATAACAGTTTAATATAAATTTGTGAAATACTGACAAGCCAGGATACTGGACAGACAGTTCTGTTAAATCCTTATCATTACTTGAAAAATTTAATGGCAACTCTTCTTTTTAAAACACTAACCAGAAAGCCCAAAGGCTTAGTGATTCCTTGCCATAGAAAATGTTGGGATTTTCTTGGGAAATTTTGCTTTTCAACCTCTAATGACCCTAGATGACCTTTGAAAAAACTAAGTTAGGCCAACATGGGACAAACCGAGCACCTCAAATCAATGTTGAAGTCTCAGAACACATTGGGCTGCTGCAACATTGAACAGGGGAATGGGGATGCAGACAGGGGAATGGTGTTCTTACCAATGTTGCTTGTTTAAATTTGTTCCATCATTTTGTCAAGGACTGTAAGCGTTAGAATCTAGGTTCTGGTCCTGGTAAGTTAATACTGCATAATCTCCACAAGACGGGATGTAACATGCTGGCACAGAAGGCTGAGCAGCATACTGACCACTAAAATGGACTCTACTAATGATTTCTTTAAGGCTCACAGAATTTAATCCCAACTTAAAAGGGTATCCAGTAGAAACGTCCCTTGACTAAAACGTCCCCGCTTTTTTGCTACCAGAACATCCCCCTTTTTAACCAAAACGTCTCTGTGGTACTATATATGTGAGACAAAAACGTCCCTGTGAATGATACCAGAACAATTAGATTTAGAAATCAGAATTGTATCTAGAAATAATTTCATGTGTTAAAAAATTTCAAGTGTAATTGATTTGTAGGAGATATCATTGTTGGGTTCTTTAGATATACTGTAAGTACAGTAGTTGACTGTTTACAAAAGTTTTTTCACTTACAGTTACAGTACATCGTGACATGAAGAAAAGTAATTAGCTCTGTCGTAGGCCTACTTTCTGCACTGCCTACATAAGTACGTGCACCACACTGGTAGGCCTATACTGTGAGTTGTGATTTGTACTTCATTTTCCTTTTATGTTATGTAAGTAAAAACAAGTAAGAACAATACAAGGAATGTAAATCTATCTACAAAACTATCATAAAACTATAGGCTAAATGATTTAACCCGGGGATATTTTGGTGCGGGGACGTTTTGACCAAAAGTGGGGGCATTACAGTACGGGGACATTTTGGTAAAAGGACGTTTTAACTGGAAAGCCATGAAAGCACCCACAGTGGGGACATCCCTGACATTGAGTGGAAGGCAGTTCCATGCATTCAGCAAAAGTCCTAGGAAAAACTGTGAATATTTGTAAGTCTTTGTGGGCTGATAGCTAGTTTCACAAATGAACTAGAGGCATGTACTCTAGGAGAAAGGCTTTTGGAAGGAACTGACTAGTAAGAATCAGTGTCAATCGCAACTAATTTGTTGGCAGACCTATAAATAGGAGTCAATCTACAGTACACACACTTTTTTTCTGTTTCACTACTTTGATCCTTTGGGCCTACCTTTTCTTTTTTTTTTTATTTTTCTCTATAAGTCACGCATTTGTAGATGTTACTTTTTTTATTTCTATTTCTTTTAATTTTTGAGGGGGCCTCGGGTAAGATTTGCCTGTTGTGAGCTACAGTAGCCTAACCAAGTTGTCTAACCTCATGTCAATGTCATATCAATTCCCTAATGCTCTTTCCCATGCAGCATGACGGCTCAGGTAACCTTCCCTCCACTCACGTATAGCCATTTACCACATAGCACTGTCTTCTTCCAGATTTATGTCTTTACCTCCATTCTATCAATTTGTCTCTCCCGCCTTTTGAAAGATTTTTTTGTTTTCTTTCCAATGATACTAGACTCATAAGCTAGATTTGCCGTTCTCCGTCGGACTCAGGGTTCAAAGAAGTCTACTCCTTCAATTGTTGCAATTTTGTAGGTAACGGAATTTGCCACAGTGTTTACCTATTCCTCAGATCCCTGAAGAGTCCCTACTTTGAAAGTCGTGCTACACACATTTAACCAATTTCCTGCAAGTTGTCTCTCGTAGACTTAGAAAGATAACAAATTCTTCTTACTATCCATGTAAACTGCACTGCCATTGGTTCTTTTCCTTCATCGGACTAGGGCGATATCGAATGAGAAACTGTGTTATATTTCTAGCATTTCCTTCTCTCTCCTCGTAACCCTTGCTACGTAGCAGGCTGTATGACATATTCCTTGTTCACTTGGGAAGCAAGGAGTCTGAACAAACAGTCCACTCCGCAGGTAGGTTATACCACGCTGGCACAGTACACAATAAGTGCATACAACGCTCAGTGCGGTCAAGCTCCGCACACACTCACAGGAATTTTGTTCGCCAAGGACAGCTTAGGGTGAGTCAGCGATTTTAGCGATAAACAGTCGAATTTCTAATAGCCCACACTGACCTTTACAGTATGTGGCGAAAGGAATTGATATGTAAATAGGCCTAAATAAATAACACCAGCTAGATGTCTGTCTCAGGGCTGTCCGAGACCCAACGTTTAAAACTGGCCTGACTCTGGCCCTAGACTTTACAATAAGCTAAGCCAGTCCAACTCATAAATAATATAAACGAAAGGGTAAAACAAAGCTCTTAAATGGCCTAACTTAGGCTAGGCCTAATGACGTGTGTCTTACGTTAAGCGAGCCTCTGAAAATGAGAACATGAACATTATGGGTGAGAACAATTTTACCACCGGGCTAAACTTGAGTTTATTTTGCTTGATGATTCCGAAGTAAATAAGCTGGGTATGTTATCTGCACACTCCACACGAAGCAGTGATCACCAATGAAAAATCTAGTCAAGTCAGCAGTGTTCAACGTTAATCCTTTGACCGTCGGTACGACTCCTACAGTAGTTCTGTACCGTACACAAACAATGTAATCCCAGTTCTGTAACCGTACACATGCGCACATGTACAGTACTGTACTGCAGACTGACGCCTGTAAGTATACGTACTAGCACTACAACAAGTATATTCTGGGTAGTGTGTACAAGATACTTGGCTGTACTGTACTGTGGTGACCTTTCTTAGTCGTGTTACGCAATCGATATCGAGCGTGGGAACTTTTTGTGGAAGGGGAACTCCCTATCTCTTGCGTGTTTGCTAACTGGCATGCCTTATTTAAGTTATTGGTGGGAATTAAAACCGTTGGAACGGCTTTCGCCGCTCCTTCGGAATTTGGCCAATTAATTTAAATGAGAGAAGGTGTTTAAGTATAGCTGAGAGCTTAGTCTAGCGATACTTTAGACAAATTAACTTGGAGTGTTAGGTTATGATATCGCTGCTATATAAGGTCGTCGATGAGCTAATGTGGCAACCTTACCCTGAAAAATCGAGATATGAAATGATGTTGTTAAAAAGCACACACACACACACACATACAAGCGCCAGGACCCTAATCCAGATTGATCCTGGATGAACATCGGCGAGATTCGCTTTCCATGCTAGACTAGTGCTCAGAGGATAACGATCCTGCATGGTGTGAACTAATCGCCCCCAATCCTCAGTGCTCCCTGGTGACCGCCATTTAAAGTGGACTAGTAAAGTCTGGAATAATAAGATAAATATTTAAGAGTTTGGGAAATGAGTTTCATTTGTCCAACTCCCACTTTCATAGCTTACTCCGTTGCCGAGATATCATTTATTCACTTAAATTGAGATAGTTCGGAGTCGAATGCGGCGCAATATCTCGTGATGTACTTCTTGTACAACTCACATTACCTGCTTTTGTTTTCTTTTGAAATTCAGGCGTTTATATGACCTCGAAACATTTACTGTTCTCTTGCATAGCATGTTTTACGGAGACGGTTTAAATAGCCATGTTACCCTATAACACTAAGACAGTGATCCAACTCTGGTATAAGCTGCAGTGGCTTTCGAAAAAAAGAAAGACGATAATTTGAGTAGTTCTAGAATGACATCAGAAATTATTGTACAACTGAGTTAATAAGTTTCAATATTTTAATCTCAGCTATGCCACCGCCAGAGATATGAACAACAACAACAACAACACCAAAAAAAAAAAAAAAAAAAAAAAAAAAAAAAAACAAAAAATGATGATTGACCCTGACGGGCTGTCACTTTCTCAATGCAAGGGGAGTGTCTCCTTTACTATACAGGGCTGTAAGCGAGTCCACCTAAACAGATTCCGAGAAAATTCCGATTCCACTGGCTACCATTCTAGGCCAATTCCCAGCCCAGTACTCTTAGATTCCGAGCCAGTTCAGTGTCCCCCATTCTGGGCCAATTCCGAATTCGGCTATTTGTCAACGAAGCATAACATATACTGTAGATGGTTTTATACACCCTTGAAAGGTAGTACAGAACTTAAACTTTTATTGAAAAAGATCACATACGGAGTCAATTTCATCGCCTATATACCCTGCAATTTGGTTGACTGTGTGTCATAATTTATGTATTAAACTGTGCACCTTAATTATGTAACATTAAAATTATTTTCCAGTGGCATTTTACGAGGACTTCATGTAAAAGAAAAACATTTTCGAATTTGTGCCCTTCAAACCCCGTAGCAATACTCTTTTCCTACATCGAGATATCTCATATGAAAGAGAGCTTATTTTTGTCAAGAAATACCTCCCGTTCTCATCAAGGTCACAGACTGTTTTGTAAAGTGGGCACATTGCCTCAGATTCCTTTTGTTTTTCTTTATAATTGAATGTCCTGTTTGTCCTTGAAA
>WURT03516708.1:0-21510 GCA_009936505.3 Holothuria glaberrima | reverse complement strand
TGTTTACAAGCAATTTCCAAGGTATTTACCATTTGACCTCTGGTGACCCCAAACGACCTTTGACCTCCACCAAAAACGATAGGGATCATCTACTCAATAAGGGTAATCTACATGCCAAATATGAGATCCCTCAGAGGTTACCCTTCTAGAGATATCTTGTTTACAAGCAGGCGTCACATACACACGCACACACCCACACATACACACACACGACATCACCATCGCATAGATTCCTTGCCTGCCTTCGGCAAGGAATCAAAAAGTTATGGTGTGTACGGTAATTGCAACTTTAAGTATTCACAATAAAAGACACAATATCCCATATACACATAAAATAAAGCCCAAACCCACTCTCAACAAAAACTACTGGACTTATAAAGCATTTGACATGGCCAGGCTTATTTTGAAAACCAACATAAATTTAAGAACCAAAATAATTATGAATTTGTGCCACACATTTCTTACCAAGGCTACAGCATCAGACTGCATCAATTCCTCCTTGGATAGGACAGCAAAGTATGCAATGTTTGCCAGAATGTAAATGATGGTAATTAGGGGAATGGCAATTGCGATGGCAAGAGGCAAATTTCTGCAAAGTAAGAAAAGAATGTTTTTGTTCAAAAAAGGAATTACAGCAACTTGCCACAGCATCATAAATAAAAGCAGGGGCAATGGGCGATTGGCCCCAACGTTTTCACCAAGCCCATGGAACGACCTAGTATTCACAATATCACCCCTTCATTCCAGGAAAATTATGAAAATGACACTGAAATTCAAAACGAGCCAAATGAAAGCCAACTGAGCCCTAAAGGACACATTCAGGAGCATGGGTTGTTCTTTTTTTTTTCAAATTAAAAGTGAAATGCCACTACTAGGCAAAAATGACAAGTAAGACCTGCAATAATCTAGTGATACTTTATCATGTTTAACTATGATGACAGTGTGTTGAGCTTCTTTAAGCATCTACAGTCCCCTGTTCAATGTATCTATTCCCCCCTCTACTCACCTTACACTAATTGAGACTTTTCTGGCTAAGATACTTCTCACTCACTTCACCATAAATCTTTTTTCTTCAGTGTTTTCTTTTGTATTTTGCATGTGCTACACAAAGTCACAAAAAAGGGGTTATGCAGTGAAACACTCAAAAACCTTTATTCAGAAGCTAATATTTTATTGACAATTGAACAGCATGAGGATATTTTTCACAGCCAGACTGCAAAGCCTCATGATCCATCATTCTCTCCTTTTTTAGCAGCTGAGAACCAAAAAGGAGCTAAAAAAGTTCTGCAAATCTTCAAGGCATTATAAGGAACTGATGTACACATCTGATACATTAGTTTTATGAAGAAATAGTGAGCTCTGAAGGACACTGTCGAGAAAATCATAAATATATCATGTATATCATACATCCTTACACATTTTTTAACCTACCGGTAAGGATCTTTGATTTCTTCTGTCAAATAATTCAAATAATTCCTGTCAGAGAGAGAGAGAGAAAAACACAAAAACGTAAGTAATTTATAAAAGTAAAATGTTGAAAGCTTTGTTCATATATCAGGTGATTATAAATTAGTAGAACATGGCACATACTGTATGGGTTGAAAGTATGGTGACATGCAACCAAATGGTGACTACTCTCTGTTCAGATGTCTCCTTAATCCGACAAGTCTACATGAAGGTTAGTGTAGCCAATTGTGGATACGGGTGGCCAATTGTGGATATACAGTAGGTTTAGGTTAGACTGAGAGTATTAGGATTATGTGTGTGTCTGAAATTCATACTATTGTGATGTCAGAACACAGAGGTGTATCCCAAACAAACAAACATGTTTGTACTCAACCTCCATCAGTTACGAGCGGTTCACACTGTCACACTTATGATAAGAAAAGCTGAAAATAATGTTATTTCTAAGACCCTTTCACATTAGATGCTATACCAGGTAATACTATATGAGTAGGAAAAAAAAATCAACTTTAATCCACTTGCTGTGGAGCGATTTTTTTGTGCAACCAATCACGAGGCAGTAACTACATTGTAAGATGATTAATTGAGCATTGGAATACTGCTGAGAAATAGAAAAAAAAAGTTACAGGTCTGTAGTATGAAAGTCCTGGCAACAATTTTATTGTGTCATATGTCACCGTTTCCTATCATATAACATGCAGTGGGAAAGGGGCAAAATAAAAGCCTATGCTGAGAGATTACTTGGTATTATTAGATATCGTTAACCATTCTTCAATATACTTCTTCAAAATTTGATGACAAGTCTGAAGTCGTAACTTATACCAAAGTAATAATTTGTTGCAACAGGTGCAGTATAGCATACAGTAGCCTGTCTTTTGTTTATTTCAAATGCTGTAAACTGTACTTCTTTATTGCTTGCCAGATAGTTCACAGTTTGGTGATTGAATATAAATATTTTTCAAGAAGACAACTTTTACTGTACTCCCAAATAGCTCAGTGCAGAATATCAATATTTTCTAATGATTCCTGAAGTAAAGTTTGAAAAAGCAAAGTACATTATAACACAAGAAAAGTAGTCCCTCTTTTCATGTTGTAAACTTGCAATAGCCATTTTTCTTTTTTTTTCTCAAGATAAAGACCTACTGACAACAGAAACCACCATGTAGAATGGATCATATGGAATTTTGACAAAGCTACTGTTGATTCAAGTCTGCGCAGAGGTTTTCATATCAAATTGCCAACCTTGACAATGTCGTACTCATGTAATCAGAACTTAAATTGCTTTAAGACCCTTAGACTAAAAAGTGGGTTTTAAAGCCAAGTGTGACTGATCACAGAAGCACCCTCCTTGACATGGTTGTGAAATTTTGTCCACATAAATTGCAAGGCCACTTTCTGTGGTACTGTAGAAACAATCTGTAGTCAAACCAGTGGTACTAGTGTATAAGTATTTTCGCAAAATTTGGCCCGATCTGATTTCAGAATTCTTTTTTACATGCTATCTATTAAAAAGAATCAGATCACAGTCAGGTAAAACACAGCTGTGCACTACTATGAACCAACTCAACAGTTTCCCCCACCTGACCAGGGAATGGGGAGGCATATTGGAATATAGCTCTCCTCTGTTTCACAGCCACTAGGTTGCTCCACTTTACTGTGTAAAGTATGCGCTTCCTTGGCAAACAATTTCACATTTCTTCTTCAATCATTCTCAGAAAAAATTGGTGGATTCACATTTGAAAAGAAATATTTATTCTCTTTCCATTGATATGAGTTTCAAAACATTTAAGTGGTCTACAGTAGGCACTTTTTATGAAAAGGAAAAGAATCGGAGTTAAAGTCAATGGAGAATTTTAGGAAAAAGGCAAATTTACCATGAAACTGCATTCAAGCTTCTGTATCTTTTGTTACCAGGGTCAGAATTCTACGGGGTAAATTGATCCAGAAAGTTGATTTTGTAAACTTTTGAGTGGTATAATTTACAGTATAATAATGATTGAGTGGAACAGTAGGCCCTTTTGCAATGAAAAAATTACATGGATTCTGCAGCCTTTTATTTTCTTTGTTTTAATGATGACGTCTTTGTCTTTTACTATTATTGCCGCATTTACTGCAACCGTGAGTCAGGATCTACAGCACAGGGGGTTTTGATCATGATTTTGCCTCGTTTTGGTTATAAATCTTATATTAATTCAGTAAGGGGACTACAATGAACAAAATTTTGAAAATAGAAGCAATTTGATAATATTTTAAGGTAAGAAAAAGCAGTTTAAAAGCAACAGGCCGAGTTCATTATAGCTTGAGAGCTTCAGAATTGAAATATTCCACTCTTTTTTAAGGTACTGTAGAATAATATACAGTGCACAGTGTGAGCATAGACTCCACAGATGAATTTTAGTGACCAACTTATTTATAAAATGTTGGCTACTTAGACACGTTGATATTAACAGTTATGAATGAAGGGCAGCATAACTACCAGAAATGAGACTTCTGGTTTGAAACCCCTCTACAAAATCAACTAGTCTGCCGCAATGTAGTTCACCACCACAGATGCGAGTTCACCATCGATAGGTGATTACCTCCCCTTTCAGAGCTTCTCAGACTGCAGCGTGTGAGATTGCAGAGGAGCACATGCTCTCAATGTATTCCAATATGGGGGTCAGGAAGAAAGTTTGGTGCTCACCGTAGCACCACCCCAACTGCAGCTCAACTGATTTTTCAGTCAAAATGCAGTAGCATCAGTGCCTGGCCTAATTTCTGAGCTTTCATCCTGTAGCCAACAATAGGTACTGCATGTAAACAATAGGTACTGCATGTAAACAATAGTTACTGCATGTAAACTCTATAGGCAGAAAGGCAGAAGATAGATTTTGAAAAAGTTCCATTTTTAGAAGGATTAAACTTGAAGAAAACACTCATCACCCCAACTTCCCCCAAGTACATTGTTTGTTGGGTGAAAACCAAAATTCTGAATTGGTTACTGCATGCTCTTTGATTGACATCAAATTCAAAAGATACAGAGTACATAGCTCATATTACACAGCATGCACAGAGAGAATTCTGATTACACTTTAGGGCTGGGAATTTCCCACGAGACCGAAGGTCCACCAGACCAAAAACTGCATTGAAGCAAATGCGCAAAGCTGTATTAACTGGTTTGACATGTGATTCTACGCTCATAAAGGTCTGCGAGACCGAAGGTCCGTGAGACCAAAAGTGAATAAGGGATAAGGTTAAGGGTTACCGTAGGGTTAGAGCTAGAACTGTTTGATTTTATGGGACCTTTTTTGAACTTATGGGACCTATTTTTCTGAACTTATGGGACATTTATTGAACTTGTGGGACACTCATTTGAACTTATTGGACATCAATATGAACTTATGGGATTCTTGAAATTTTCTAAGTTTTTTTTTTTTTTTTAACAAAACTTATGGGACTCAAAAGTGGACTTATGGCACTTTTGAAATGAACTTATGAGATGCCATAGTGAACCTGTGGAACTCTTTATGAACTTATGGGACTGTTGAAAAAAAAATAGACTAAGTCCAAAATGAGCTCATGGGATGACCAAAAAATAAAATTCATAAAAAAATACTTCCCAAGGTCACAAGGTCACTTGCTTTGGGTCAGCAATTAATTGTCCTGGGCCAAAGGTTTGCTGTCTCAAAATTTTGGTCTCACAGACCTTCAGTCTTGCAGACGTTAATTCACTTTTGGTCATGTGGACCTCTGGTCTTGTGGATCTTTGGTCTCACAGACCTTTGGTCTCTCAGACCTCTATGGTCTCCCAGACATTCTGTAAACCTTGTATGCTCACAAGGTTAAAACCCAATAACCCACTATAGGTTTGTGTCTGTAAAAGGATGAGTTTAAGAGTTTTGGTAACTAGGGGCTAGAAGTAATGTGGAGTATAGGTACTGTCTGGAATGAGGAGACTTGCCCTTTAAGATCCAGTGTAACTCTCCATGTAACAGCTAGGGCCCAGTTCTCTTACTGAAGCCTTTCTGGCTACTATACATCCAGGCATTGCTCTATCAAAACAATACTCCGTCACCACAAAAGTCACACGTGTCCTAGTCTGTTCTCAACAGTGAAAATTCACCTCCCAAGTCTGTGAAATAAAGTAATTGTTTCCTTAACATGATTTTCAATGGAAAACCTCCCCGTAAATAACCCTACAACAGAGGGTCAAGGGCCACATGTTATGGCACAGCGGGATCCATCATCCATGACTGAGGCTAAGCTTATAAACATTTGCTTCAATGGGCAAATACACCACAATAGCGATCTTAAATCATGCCACAAGTTGCAGCTATAATCAATCGGTTGGCACAGTATTCTGGTACTGTGTTGCACTGACAGTAGTATACTATGCTGTACAGTACACGAAGAGAAGGGAGTCCCTTCAGTTTGGTACTATATACTCATACTGTACCCTTATACTACAAAGGGCTGAAGGCTCTAGGCAATTCTGGTGGACAGGCTCCAAGTAACTAAGAGTCCAAACAGAGTGTAGCTAGTGCAACATTTCAACTGTTGAAAAGTTTGAAGTACTGTAGGAAGGTTACTGTACAGTACATTCTTGATCTTTCTGACCTAAGTCAGAAAAATCAAGAATATACTGTACAGTACAGTTCCTACAGTACTTACCTTGGAATTCTATTGTTTATAAACAAAAAGTTGGAAAACAACTACTAAAAAGTAGCATCCAGGTTCCTTCAACACCAGTTCAAACCTATAATCTCACCACAGTCGGTAGCATAGTAAGCACCAGGCACTGCCAGGCTTGAAGGCCATGAAGAGCTGTCCTAAGGGTACACCCAAGCACTGCCCTGCATAGCTACAACACTGCAAATATATCGCACCTTCTGAGAACTCCAAATCCTGTCTGTGCCATCAACATTTCAGGACACATGTTGCTGACACACCTGGACACAGAAATTTTGTCCTTGTATACACTAGATGCATGTTGCGGACAAATGTTGCAACACATTTGAGCAACATGTCAAAAATGAGCAACAATGGTGCAGAAGCTCACACCTTCAACCAAGGGTCCCTGGGTTTTTTGTTTACTAAGAATCATATGACATCATATGACCTCAAATGACTTATGACCGAAATCTTGAACACCCTGAAAGCAGTTTCCCAAATGCCAGGAAATGTTTCCTGTTACCTTCATTTTGAAAGTTGTTTTCGTGAATACATCTTAAGAAGGTTCTTACGTAGTTTGTAAGGGAGGGGTTAACTATTTTACAATATATCACAAAATGGGTCCTTGGGCCCATCTTGGACTTTGGATGCAATATTTCTGTACACCCTAACCAAGTATCATTAGTGACAAACCATCATTGTACAAGAGAACCTGTAGTTGATGAAGCATTTTGCAGATTTTCATAAAATGGGCCATAGGGCACACAAGGGTCCTTGAACCAAAACTCCAGAATACTATAAACAGATCACTAGCCAATCATCATTTTATTACAGGCTGTCAACTCTGTTTAACACAGACTGGAGGAAAACTTAATCACTTTGCAATATTTCACAAAATGGACCCTACGGACCATCTTGGGCCTTCTACCCCAAATTTCTGAACACCCTGAAGATACCACTAAAAGAGTAACATTATGACAAACCATCAATATTGTATAAGAAAATTTTTACGAGGAAAAGCATTTTTCAGAATTTCATAAAATGGGCCATACGGCCCACATGAAACCTTGGACCAAAAATTTGTGAAAACCTCATATGGCCCACCACCCAAGAAACACTGTGTCCAAGTTTCAAACCCGATGATGTTATACAAGATATAAGCAAAAGCTCTAAGGAATTCCACTCTTTTAGATGAATGTGAATCATTCTCAAATTGATATAAGAGGTTTCATACCCCCTCCCCCACCCCTTCCATTTCCCCATCCTTGCCAAGTAGCAGCTTTAAGGTGAATGTCTTTGAATACTCTCCACTGAACATCCCACAGACAGGGACTACTCTCCCAAACTTTAATTGAATCCTCCACTTTGGCATTTGTCCATTCCATGAGGGCTGCCATTTTGTCAGTCACATGACTACAGGTGGATCAGCTGATTCAAATATGATCTCTGATGTGGTGCATGTCTAACCTCAAACAATGGTCTCTGTAATATTCTACTGGTTGATAAGAGAGTTGTGGTCAATGGTGCCTTGGAAGCTTGTTTGCTCAAGAGATTAAAGGGCAAAAGTCACCATCCCAGATTACCTTCATAGCAGGTGTCGAATATGTACTCCTCTTTTACGTACATACTCTATCACCTGTGAACAATGACAGGGATCATCCAAATTCGATATATTCATGAGCCCAATTTGATCTTACTTCTCGACTGTTGATTGGTTTCAATATATGAATATTCATATTGCACGAAAAGTCTTCAGCTGCAATGTTCACTTTTACACAGTAAGTCAATGGGATTACATTGTGTGAACTTGAAGCGGGCAAAATTACACACTAAAACCTGACTGACATTAGTCGTTCGGAATAGCATGGTAATCAGACTTGCCTTAGTCATTTTTTCGTTGAATATTTATAATTTTTGTTTGTTGTGATCGTATATATGAATAGTTAATAGCATACAGTTTTTATGCAGTTTGACAAAGAATTCTTGCGAAAGCTCGGGGACATTGGTATTGGGAGTGCAGTCAGTGTGGATGCAAGAGCAATACACGTCCACTGAGCGGGCAATATCCCAGACAGTCCCAATTCTCCCAACTATGTAACTTGTAGCTCTTCCCTAAGGCCATGTCCTTGTCAGAACTACAAGGCTATAATATGTAATCCAAGCACTCTCTCTGCACTGTGTGAAATGTGAGCAACTCTGCATATTTTGAATTTTCAAACTTTGCTGTCAATCAAAGAGCAGTAACCAACTGAGAATTTTGATACCCCCTCACTAAAAATATATATTTAGGGGTGACGAGTATGTCTTTAAAGTATAGATAACTCTAGGGACAAGTGAAGAAACCTGCAGAGGTGCAACTTCTGGCTAATGGGTCCTCTAGCAACATGTAATGTTTTCATTGTTTCACATTTTTCATGGGACAATATTTTTAGGGCTGAATTGAAAATTCATGAAAAATATTTCTAAAACCAGCTTTCAGGACTGGCAAACCTTTGGAACATGGGTCCATAGTGTACAGTACCACCAGCAAGGGTTACAGGCTATACAATTTTATACAATTAAAAAAGTTACGTATTATAGGCAAATTTTTCACCTACAGTACCATAATCCTTTAGAAGAATCTATAGAAGAACCTGTACAATGGCAGTGTAATGTGATGTACTCTTGGAGAGCTGCCTCTACAGGCCAAATGTAGTATTTAAAGGCCTGTAGTAAAGAGCGATATATGGCACTGTACCCAACCACCATTCCCACATGGTCCACAACTACAGTATATTGTAAAAATCTATGGGGCATTAGTAAATACCCCCAGGATTAAAGCTTGCCTGGAGATTGTTCTCCTAACTGGTTCTATTCTAAAATTCAGACTTTTAGTTCACTTTCAAAAGTGGCGGTACCTTTCACTTTTGAATCACCAGGGTCCCAACACAAATGCAGGTGCTGTACCATGCACATAAATAACTACACCCAGTGCTTTAGCCAGGTCTGGTTTCATTCTAGGGAATGCATACATGTTGGGCCTGGGTTCGTAAAAGTCTCAGCCTGAGGGGTTGAACGTTCTCATTATTGACCCCTCTCGGACAGAAACCTTTGACTCAACTGGTACTCACACTAGTAGCTTTTACATTGAACTGGAATGTCACAAAAGGTCATCGAAGACCTCGCATGTATACATATTTTATTTAAATTCATGGGTTTGGTGTAAAAAACCAAGCAATGTTTTCTTAGATTTAATTTTTCTACAGTAAGTTTACCTGCAATTTTTTGGGGGGAGGGGGTCGCATTTTGTTTAAATTTGTGAGTTTGGTGAAACAAAGCAATGCTTCTCAAATTTAACTTTTCTGAAGTAGGTTTATTTGCATTTGTTGGGGGGGGATGCTTTATAGCTATACACATTTATAAGCTATATACATATGGAAAAATGTTCATTCAAACCACAGATTCTCACTTTAGCTGGCAAGGTTCAATATGTTTAAACCTGTGGCTATTGTGGGGTCTTCAAAGACTATTTTTAGTGATTGTTTTGTTCTACAATGCTTACAGTTGCTGTCAATAAGGAAGATTGTAGAGCAAATTGTATACTATAAGGCATATTCTTAGTTTCTGCAACTCTTTTTGGGGGTAAATTTTCACTGCTGTAAGGGACAATCTTCCTTTGTCATTGTGTATTCTGCAGACTTTGACAAATTCCCTGCCTGGCAGCCCTGGGCAAGCAAAAAATCACTTTGGCAAGTATTGTAAGTGCTCAATACCATAGCCCACAGGGCAAATAATCCTTGCCTTAAAAATAAACCTTATGTTGTTGAATAGCAAAACCTACACTTGCAATCATAAAATCCACCAATTACTATCCTTACCATTCTTTTACTGTATAAAGCACATGACAAATTTAGGGTCTATCATTTTTCCAATATCATGTAGGTTTGGGACCTAGAGGCAAGTGGATATTCATGACGTCAAGCAGAGGGTTAAGAAAAAAAGTTAAAAAAAAAAAAGCCAGTCATACAGGCAAGAACTACAAAACAACAACAAAAAAATTGTCAAAGCCTGGTATTTTGAAACATGATGGGTAAACTGAATCAGATTTCACAGATCTTCACTTTTCCAGACTTGATACCAAATGTGACCGAGAATAAACAAAGCAGTATGATTAGTATGCAGATGCTGACCCTCTTCAAGAGATGCTTCTATTCAAACAGCTCATCCTTCAGTCTGCTGAATCTCCTCTTTGGTGAACTTAAATGGTCGATGTGAAAAAGTCAAGATGCAGTCACGAGGTCATTTCTACTTTCAGGAGGTGCCTCTGTCTGATAAGGTACTTAGCAACACTGTACACAGTACTGTACACATATCCTGTAAGGTTGCTTGAAACATGACAACACAGTATTATTTTGCACCCTGAGTTTAGTCATTCAGGGATTAGTCGTAACGGTTCTACGCAAGAATGTAATATTGTAGCGAAAGACTTGACGACTGATAGTCCTGCCCAAGTTTCAGAGTGCAGAAAGTGCACTATGTCCTGTGTGTGATGTGTTCATTGTCAGGGAACATGATTAAGGCCGCGAAAAAAGTTGCATCCAGCGAACGCAGCTCAGTAACACTCTCGGCATCCCCATATAAAGGTTCTTTGCATCTGGGACACAATATCCTGCGTTCGTAAATATGAGCACTAGTAACCCATAGTATTATTGATACAAGCTGGTCAAAGATCTGCAGAAACTACTCGAATTAAAACAAGTACAACAACTACCTTATAGTGAAAGGTCCAATCTACGTAGGACTAGTGTTACTTCTTTGAATGTACAATAAGTACAGAAATTCAAAAGTTCTATTGCAAAAAAGATGAACAAGCCCTTCTTCTAGCAATCTTTCAAATTCACATGATTTTTGGTTAAATGACCAAAAGGGAAAGATATAGTACTGGATACTGGCTACACAAATTTGTCATAATTTGACAACTGTGTGACTGTGTGGGTCATCAAGAACTTTTCCCAACCATTTAGCAACATTTGTCAAAAACATAGCCAGGGACAATATTAAAACCCCCTTTCACATGGGGGGGGGGGGGTTAGGGCAATATGATGTGCAATGTGATGTGAAGTGTATCAATGTATTAACACACTATAAAGCAAGTTTCTCTTCATTGCTTTATAAATGTTCTAACGTCCAATAAGCCATGTGATCTCCAAACATGGCAATTTAATCTCACGATATTTAGTAAAAGAAGAGATAAAAAAAGATTTTATAACTCAATTTTATGTTGCATCCCTTCTTATCTCAATCATGAGAACTGACCTCATCAAAATTGGAACGCTTTTTTCCCTTCCCTACTCCTTTTACAGCTAATGGTAGGACTGGATAGCTATTTGACCACATCTACGTCATGCAATACAACCATTGCATGGCAGTGTTTCTCAAAAGCCTCATTACTCATGTACATCACTTCCTATAGTTAACCAAAAATGTGAGTTTTTGTGGACAGGGGTATAGCATATATGATAACACCTAATGGTTAAAAGTGTCTGGTCACAAATTTAAAATTTGCAATTAATTGTTTCACAAAGTCATTACTCTCTCAATTGCCATTTCAGTCGTGTGTCAAATGTGCATACAAAATCTCTTAGTTTAACCACTTACCATAAAGATGTCAGGAAATCTCAACAGGTGTGAAAAAATCATAAATTTTTGTGAACCAACTCAAAAATCCCCTTTAAAAGCATATAGAGACAAAATTTTGAATAGAGACAAACTAATTTTCAGAAAATTGCATCTTATTCCCTGCATATTGCAATTGTGCACAGAAATACAAACTGTACTATACAACAGGAGACTGTCTGTGCAACTTGCATTTTAATGTAACCATTGACCAGGGTGAAAGCTCTTGGAGTATAGGCACTGCTTTGTTTGTATTATTTGTAACCTCAGTTGAAAAGATCCCCCATGTGGTGATAACAAAAAGCATTAAACAATGGGGGATGTAACATAGCATACCTCAGACAGAACAATAGAAAGGTGAAGTCTGAAAAACAGTTTTTTTAGCAGAATCAATTCAGCATGTAAGTTAGTTAGTTAGACGAGATTTAACAACACATCAACATGAATGTGTTATATAGTGTCAACTAGAAAAAAGTGAAGTTTAAATACCATTTCAAATACAGTTCAAGTTCAAGTTCAGTTTCAAATACAGTTCAAATACGGTGCAAGTCCTTCCCTTTAGTCGCCTCTTACAACAGGCAGGAAACACTGTGGGCATATTCTACAACCCCCAGCCCACAGGTGGCATTCAGCATGTAAGAGAGAGGTTACATTTATCATCTGTTTGTATCATATAATATTATGTATGTTGCATCACCTCCTGGTGTGGAAGGGCATGATCTCAGAATTACAAGAAACAGTATTCACCCACGTAATTGAAGGCAGAAATAATTTTAGCAACTCCAGTTCACTCACTGATAAGAGCCTGAGGAAAGCATTTGAGCTTTCTTGAGTGCAGTGCCCTTTCATTACACCTCACTGACTCACAATGTACGGGTAAATCATACTGTACATCCAGTTTTGCAGGCTAAAACATTGCAAACATTTAGCTCAATTTCACAAAATCTCTATAACTGTAAATTTAAATTATTGTATAGGAGACAACCTAATCTTTGTGGTTAGCTTGCCTCTGCAACACTGTGTCCACTTGATTAGATCCTGAATGGCTGTGTGCACTGTACCGTTACAATCAGAAAGATGCAAATTAAGGTACAGTAACTTCGCCCAAGCATGATTTTCTATTAATTAATGGTTTTCTACACTCTACAGTACAGTAGTACACAAGTAGCCATGAAATCAAGCCAGCACAACTGCATCTCAGAGGAGTTCACACACTGGGAACACTAAAGAAGTTTGTGCTTGTTTATCAGATGAACAAGAAACATCTGTTCAAGCATTTAAAAACGGCTGTACAGTAGCATCAATGCAACATACTCAGGCGTACCTCTGTATCTGCATCAAAAACTGGTGACTGGGCTTAAAAGACCACTTTCCCAGATCCTATATGCTCACGATCAAGAGGTTTGCTTTCACAATTGATCCCTCGCAGTGATCTTACTGTAGACCCCGAAAAATCAGTTGACAAACTGGAATTTATTTTGACGACACTCAGACGATACACTGCTCATAAGATGTGTATACACCCTCAGATCTAAATCTCCCCTCCTTACCTCTCCGATTGCTTACAATGGAAAAAAAGGGATTGCTATAGTTCTACAGTGTATCACCACAAACGTTGTGCATAACACAGTTCCTTCTTCGATGAATGGAACTCTTGTAAAGTTATGGAGAAAGGACAACCTCATTGAATTATCTGTGATGGTGACATGGAAGTTCACTTCCTTTCAACAGGGCCATTTGCGCCAGGAAATAGGTGGCAATTTCCTTGATATTAATAATTTTCAGTTTGAAGTTGTTCTTCAAAAACATATCATTAGCATGCTTGAGAATGACCATGATCAAACATACTTGTACATCACTTTAGAAAATAGCACAATCCATGAGTTAGAGGTTCTCAGCCCCCTCATCCCCCTCCCCTCTATCTTGGAAACCTTCCCACCGGTCTGTTGAGTTTTCTGACTCCATCAACGAATGCATCAAGACCTATTAACACAGGTGACAAAACTTCTCGATCTAAGCCAGTGCCAAATTCACATAGTGCAAGTTGCCATACTTGAAAGTAAGCAAAAATACCAAGATTATTTTTGAAAAATTTGTCGCAACATATGGTGGGATGAATGGTAGATCATTTATAATGGTACGATTAATTTGCATAGAAAACCATTGTGTAGGCTATGTGCTACTGGCTAGCCTAGCTGGTTTTAGCTATTACAGAATTATCTATGTACAATGAAGTTGCAGCTACCCGTACTACACTGTTTGTGCATTTCAGGGCAATAGAAAAGAAAGGACTTTGTATCACACATCACCTTGATCTCAGGTCACATTCATTCATCGAGCTTTAACACACAGGTTTTGATCCCCCACTCCAAATCTGATCTGCCCCAGTGGGTGGATCAAAATCTCGAGATCTGATCTTGAGTGCGAGAGCTTTCACACTACAAAGCTGATCTCAAGCAGCTGATCAGATCCACATCTGCGCCCCTGCTCAGGATCAAATGTGAAAGCACTGTTATTGACATACTGTACCTTCAAGTAAGAGCACCAGTCTGACTTGTCAACAATTGCATATAATACAGATAAGTAGCATGCCAAATTCATATATAACAGACAGCTCACATACAGTAGTGTGTGGATGTGGCTCTGAGGGAAAGTAGGTGACTTACAGTAGCTACAGCATTGTAGCTCTGTATGTGAGTTGTACTCAAAAGTTTTTCCTTTTTTTTCCCTTTCTTCCCCTTTATTTTTATTTTTTCTCTCATTTATTGGAAGATGGGAATCAAACTATTTTCTACAGGAAGCTTATTTTTTCAGAAATTCAGTGCATGATGGGAAACCTGTGATGTTATTACAGTAAGAACAATTAACAAATGGAAGCCTTTATTTGCTTTAACTGCATAAACACAGGGTAATCAAACCACATAGGTTGCTGCAATACTGTATGCCACAAATGACAAAAAAATAAAAAAAGTGACAAGAGCTTGGTTTATGGCAATTGATTGCATGCCATACACAATAAACCATTGAGCATTCCAGGCTACTACTGTGGTTGATATACTGTAATACAGTCCTCTGAAGTTAAAAAAAGAACAGTTGCATAAAGTAAATTTTTAAAAAGTTTGGATTGAAGAAACAGTTCTTCAACTATGAGGTTCAAGAGTAGTGTCACCGTTTGTACTGTATTTACTGAATAAAATTTAATCATTCTTCTTCTTTCATGTAAAAGATACTTTTTTTAGAATTTCAACCACTGGTTTACAGGCATTGGGCAAACATTCATACAGTAATAAAGTACTGTTGGACACAGACCAAGTCTTCTCTTAAAACAGGAAGTCACTAGAATAATGACAGGTGGTAAAGACAGGCAGCTTCTTTAATTAACTAAACCCTTTAGAACAGGTTCCACCCAACCTTTTTCTGGAGGCGACACCATTTCAGGTAGCAGCATCTGATCGCAAGCCCAATCGATATACCATAATGCACAATAGCAACTAAACGTTATACTCAGGCGAGAGTTAGGCGGATGACAAGTGCTGTATAGTGATTGCATTTGACTTCACAAAGTCGCGTAAGTAATGTGTTTAGTTAGTCTGTCGTCTTTAGCAATACAGAATTGCTGGATAAGTGACATTTACTATTTCATTCGAGATAAAAAATTTTCAAATATTTTTGAACTAGTTTGCGACCTCACGATAAGTGCTGTGTGACCCCAAATGGGGTCACAACCCCAAGGTTGGGAAACCATGCTTTAGAATTATGTCACTGTACCACAATATTTTGTCACAGTACCACAGAGCACTTGTAACCTACCATCCAGCATATGAAAAAAGTCCACCATAAAATGCCAATGCAACGTTTGATCCTGATGAAGTCCCTTCAAAGGAATTTTGGAAATTGGTTGTCTCCCCTGTGAATGATACGAAATAAGGATAACAGTGAATACCTGCTAGGCTGCCAGCCTACAAATTTTTGCAACCTTTTGTACGGAATATTTAGCACCTTTCAATACAAGTGCCTGTCTTGCCAAAAAATTATGTCTTTAAAGAGAACCTTACAAGCTACCATAGTCTACAAGGTTTTTTTTTTTGTTTGTTTTTTTTTTTACCTTTAATGCTGGTTCAAGCTTCAAACAGTTCTTCTGAACTTTGGATACTTAACATGCAGCAAAACCCAGAAAGTGAATGTTCCTCTCATAATAATGGTGTCAACAGATGGTATAAGATTTCAGAAAAAACATGATAAATGATGGTATGCTATATTTATAGAATGCACCATCTAGCAAAAGATCGATTACCTTTTCAAGGATGTTTCAAACATGATAGTCCACAACTTCCTCCATGCACTCAGCATTCAATATATGTTTAATAGATTACTGTATTCTTTCTAGCCAGCATTCAATTTTCTGATAAAAGTTGCCTTCCATTCAGGCATTATGTCAAAATAGTTTAGCTGCAGCTGCCTCAGCCAAGCTGCAGCAGCTGCAGCCATGTTTTGTTTTGATGCCCATTATAAATAGCAGGTTCAAATTGATCTTGCTAATTGTAATGTGTGTAGGAACAAAACATGTCTGTAGCCCCTGCAGATAAGCAGCTGCAGCCTGGCTGAGGCAGCTGCAGCCTGCGATTTTGATATGGTACTAGTGGGATTTTACAGATAGTTGGAGACAAAGTACTTACCACATTTTCAACCTCAAGTAGGCTGATACACTTAGCATTGAAGCAGGGGCAGTAGCATAGCCACTTTTCTTTGTGGGGCAGGGGGGCGGAGGGGTGCTGGATCTCCAAATGGGAGGGCTGGCGTATGGTCAACAGATATTTTCAACTTTCTCTGATCACCAATGGGGGCTGTTGGGGGCTCTAAGATTTTGTGGGGAGGCTAGAGCCTCCAAGCCTCCCCCTCTCTCTCCCAGTAGATACTCCACTGAGCAAAGGTAAAATAACCTAACATTTGCACCGTCATAATGTTTATCTTTCAAGTTGACAAAATTTTTTCTGATGCCTGGTTTAACTTACAGCCTTAACTTTCATTATGATGTTCAATGTATGTATACTACAATGTACAGTACATACATAAACTAAAAAGTATGGCAATTTTACAAAAATCACATATTTTCTAATTATTAATGGCTATTTCAATCTATTTCAAGTTCGAACAAAAGTTTTAATAAAAAGAAAGTCAAGACACTGCTTATTTTCAATGTGAAAAAATGACATCACTGGACTATACTTCTACTTCACAATGTAAAGTAGGTGAATAATATAGCAAATATTACTTTATGCAGTAAATTTCTATAACATCTCAAAACCACACATAATGTAGGAATCTTTTACAAATCTAAACTAAACTTTGCTGAAAGCCATCATTTAACAAAAGAATATAACTTATTAATGTGATGTGACTTGATGGTGGAACAGAACATTACTCAAATTTGAAGTCTGAAAGTAAAGCTGAGGACACATGAATAGAAGTTAGACATCCAATATTCAATCAGGGACAGGCTAGGGGGGCTTCAGCCCTTGCACTTTTTCTGCCATGGGCATTTTGGGGCACCTTAAACTGCTTCTATCATATTGTACATATTGGGCCGCTTCGATGATTAGCCCCCCTACTTCAGAATTGACTCCCTGGCTCCTGTCAATACAGTATGTACATGTACAGTACCTTGAAAGAGGTAGACGGCTCCAGTGATTATAATTGCAATGAGGGCTAATACTTTAGCCACTGTAAAGATATCTTGAACCTTCGTTGCCCACGGTACACTCCAGGCATTTATAAGGGCAAGAATGGCTGAAATAAAGAAGAATGTAAACTTGAAATAGAATGATTTAAGTAATTAATACTTAAAGTAATACAATATGTTACTGTCCTCTTGGTTTTAACAAACTTGAACAGAATATAGGAGAATTAACAAGTCCAGAAAGGAGTGGGAGCAGGAGTCCAAAATACTGTACAGGTCTGGGTGAGCTGATGTCTATTAATTAAATCAAACTCCCCAAAAATTATATCTTGGGCACCTCTGAAGAACAAAAATCACAAGAACCTGTGCAACACTGCGCACAATCGGATTAGTCTCAATATTAACTTCAGATGCATAAATTATTTATACACTCTGTAATGGCTAGACAGGACATGAGTTCTTGCAGTACCAAGCACATAGCAGTGAATATTTCTACACATTGCATCTCAATAACAATAACAACTCCATTATGACATCAAACTAAAGCTGACATGTGAAGCCAAGATTAACTACGATGACACTGACAGAAGATAATAACCTTGACCTGGCCTTCATCTTAGAATGCAAATTGTGTCGAATTGCCAGACGGTAGCAAAAACATGTCTTACTCGAACAAGGGCAAAATGGAAGTCTCAGAAGAAAGGAAGAGTGGTACTACCACTGCCCTCTAATTTAGTGGGAGGGTGCCATCCTGGTGCTAATGATTTATGCGAGATGGTACTTGCAGGCAAGTTGGGGAATTACATGCAAACAGGTGATGAGGAGCGAGATAGACTGCAAATACAATGCAATTTATCTGTAATACATAAGTATGAGAATAGATTATAGAGGGAAAAATATTGAAGCCTGAAATATTAAGAGTGACTAAAAATATGCATTACACCAGTACCCTATTCCAAAACTGAGGCTGACCCAAGTCTTGAGAGCACCCACATCAATTAGGTAAATATATGGTAAAGTACTGTATATACAGTACAGTCGTACAACACTGTACCTGTTCATAAATTCCCACCTTTGTGTACTGTACATAACTTTCTGGAAGAATCATTATTGGAATACATGTAGCCAGCATCATGTAGTGCTCTTTGTATGCAATCAAGGAATGCTTTAAGTAACGAAAACTTGAAATGAATGAATGCCATCTTTTTTTTTTGTTTAATGTGTCCACTTCAAAGTCAAGAACATAACTTTTGCAAAAACACAGTAAAACAGTCGGAAGGCTTTAATTAATAAAAAATTTTAATGAATGAATGCCATCTTTTTTTTTTTTTTTTTTGGGGGGGGGGGTCCGTTTAACATTCACTTCACAGTCATAAACAAACTAAAAACTTTAATTTGCAAACACACAGTGGAACAGTCAGAATGCAATAATTAATGATGAAAATTTTTAATGAACAAATGCCATCTTTTTTTTTGGTTTAAAGGGAGAATGCAGTCACCCCAATAAAGAATTGTATAGTAGACTATCCTATTTCCTGAGTGGCTCTTGAGAATCATGTGACAGTATTTTTCTTACTCAATTGTAAAATTTACGAGAAGCAACTGCTTTGTTTACCTTGAATATGCAATACTTATGTCAAAAATATCATGAAAGATACTTGGAAGAGAAATAATACGAAATCTGTGGCATATGTAGCTATTGTTCAAAATAAGTTTGGGGCGACTGCTTATGACCTTTAAAATTCACTTCACAAGTAATTTCACAGTCATGAACAAACTTTTGCAAACACAGTAAAACAGTCGACACTGCTGAAATTCTACCCATACATTTAGGAAAGTAAAGTCACTGTAATGAGTGTAGTGTACAGTACTATGCATGATTACATTTACCATGTATACTGATGGTTCCAACAGACAAGAATACGTTATATCCATACAGTACAGGATTTGATGAAAACATTCAAACCCAATTGACTTCTGCTTGAAATTTGTTAACTAACAAACTTCTGCTTGAAATTAAACAAAGTATATCATGACAGTCCACAGGACTGAATTTACCAGCACATTTAGGTACTGTAATCCAGTCAATCAGGAAACGAGTAACTGAACCGTAAAAATACTGACTTTTTCTGCGATCAGTGCATCTATATTTGCATGGGAGTTTGTTGCAAGATTTCTCTGATTTGCTGGTGAAAAACTGTAAAAGTATGCACAAATTAGATTTTCCAACAAACCAAAGTAAAATCAAACTGTAGGAATAAATGAACTGTCAAAAATGCACTGCATTCCAGATTTATGGAACTGCCTGTTTACAAGCAAGTTTTCAATGTTTTGAACATTTGAAATACTTTGATCCCAAATAAATTTTGACAGCCACAATAAGCAATTGTGTTTAGTGGTTCTCAATACAGCACATCCACATGAAAGGTACTGGGATCCATCCAGGTAATGACGCTGCCCATACTGTGCCACACTGGACAAGGCGTTGGGACTGGTACAGTAATTGTCAGTAATGTACAGTATATACTGTACCTCTAAAGCTAACCAACAAATGTAGGCTACCTACCCTATACATGGTTTCAACTTATATTGATCTTGGGCGTACTGTGAAACTTCAAGTTTTGTTCCCATAATGCACCACTTTACTCTACAGTGTAGGTTAAAAATACCAGCAGTGATACTCTTCCTCGCTCTTTCAACCTCCACACTTCACTTCCTAGGCTCTATATGAACTCTTTTCTTGGAGCCCACCACTAAATTCAGGCTTGCCAGATTTTCTGTAATGCAACCAACCATCTTTGGCAGTGTTCCATTTTTACGTAGTCCTGTCGCCCAGGACAACCAGAAATTCTGCAGGACTACCAGATATTGCAAAAACAGGTGTGTAAGGTTGTCCATTGGGACAACCAAATCTTTTGAGAACATTGATGTTTACATTAGCAGGGCAGTGAATTGCACAAGCAAGGAACTTTAAAAATCCGATCACAAAATTTTATTTGCAAAATGCAGTGATCGCGCATGTTCACAACAACTTCCCACACAGTCACTGAATCGAAATGTGGATTGCACTAACTTAAGCCAAAAAATGTGCCCATACAAACTCCAGTAGAAGGCCTGCACTGTACAGTGAGGACCTGAATTTCTTCGTGCAAGCTACAAATTCATAGTGCTGGTGATGTTGTATCACTCGTTCTTTGAATCCCGAGCTACGTTTTTTTTTAACCAGCGATACAAACTTATAACATTAACTATGTCCACATTTTATATGAATGTACGCCACGTTGTCATCACAAGAAACTAAGCTACGCAGGCAGTCCTTTACACTCACATGTAAATGCAGACCTTACAAAGAGACTAACTTTCGATCCAGATTTCAAATGTATGTAACTGAAAATAGTTTGAAAAAGTGAATTAAACCCTTTGTTTTTCTTCAATGATAGTTAAATTGCATCTGTGATCATGTACAAAACTCTTTGTAGTGCCCAAATGAGGATATTTTAGTCCCGATATTTAGGGTTCGATCACACATTTTAGCTACTGCACTCTGTACATAAAGCATCATTAATTCCAAGAGCAAGACCCATCGTCAGAAATATCCAAAAGAAAAAACCTTCAGTGGACAAAAAGGCCAAAAATATTTGGGTCACATGTGTAAAAGACTCAAATAACAATCTGCGACATATTCACAAGATTTACTACAACAGGTTTTCCTTGCGAGCCACTTTTCTTCAGAGTGGCATCACACTTTGGCCATAGCCTAACATGTAATATATATGTATGGGTCTACACTACAATCCTAACCTAAGGCTGCATTTCTGAAGAGTTGTCTCAATGAACTCAACTGTGAACTGGAGAACAAATCCCACCGTTTTCTAATATCTTTGTATTTAAACTGTTCCTTAATATTTTTTGTTTTCTAACGTGTTGCTGAGCACAGTTTGCTTTTCAACAGTTCTCACATTAAAACTAATATTGCAGAGCAATAATTTTCCATATGTTAGTGTTACAAGAGAGTAGCACCAGCTCATGATTCCTGTTAGAACCTGATACAACTCAATTGGCCC
>WURT03516597.1:0-21517 GCA_009936505.3 Holothuria glaberrima | reverse complement strand
AAAAGAAGCAGAGTAGCTCACTCATTAAACAGCATGTACAGAGTGTGTTCTGGTTTAATACACAATAGGCCCTTGTATAGGCCTACTCAATCCTTTAAGCAATAAACTACTGGTCTACACAAGGGAGAGCTTACTGTAAGACAGTTTTTACTTAGTTGGGAGATTTGGAACCGCCTGGTTACTTGATATTTCAAAATAAGAGTGGGATGCATGCATGGCGGGCAATCCTGGAAAAGGGACGTGTCCCCCCCCCCTCAATATTTGAGAAATGGCCCGTTGAATTAAATTTTTCGCACAGTAATTTTTTTAAATAGGGCATGTCCCCCTCCAATACTGAGAACAAATAGCCATCCTTGGATGCATGGCTGCCTTTAAAGTACATGCAGACACCTACTTGTGTGTAAAGGTTTGGGGTCATATGACCTACAGCAGACTAAACTGGGTATCACCATATGGTACATAATTCCAGCCTTAATCCAACACTACTCTTGTTTGGGGATATCCACAACAGACCAAACTACAGGAAATATTCACGTACATACAAAAAATATATACATATGAATAAAGGTTAAGCTTATATGGGCTGTTGAGTTTGTTTCTTGTATGTGTTTCATTTTTTCACAGTTTAAAGCTTGGTTTATTGTATCCGACCTTGGGATTTTTTAAGGAATTTTGTACACACAGTCTTGGGATATTTTAGGCTTACTTGTGGTTTCATTTGGCCTTCTACAGGCTACTAAACGTAAGTTAGAAATCACTGGACACGCTATACGATTGGGTTTTTTCGCGGAATTGGTGCCATCAGTACTAATTGCAATCATATCTTTCATCAGGTTTCCTTACCTTTTCGCAGCTCTCACCCATCACACAGGGCACGCCTGGCAACATTTGAGCAGTGTTCCATGAAAGTCATCAATTTCTTGTTTATTTGAGGTACAGGCATCTGCGCCGAGTTAACGTGTCATTGCCGATTGCCGATGATGTCCCGTTGTACGTGTTGACGTATATAGCTAGCTAGATCTTAGCAATGCAGTTGGAACTAGAACTGTGCTTCCATACTCAAAGTTCCCACGATTGTATATGTGAATGACGTTATCATCGACGTGCGCTGCAAACTTTTCAAGTGCAAAGAATTGATGGCGCCATAACATTTTTGAATGTTTGAAGGAGAAAAGAATGCAATTAAAAACGCGATGTCGCCCTCGTTTGGCGTCACGGTACCCCACCTTTAAATCATTACAGTTTTCGTCAGCTTGAAACTTGGACATTTATTCTTTGACCTTGATTTCCGAATCCAGCAGGGTAGTGACGCATTTTTGCGGTTAACCTTAAGATACTGGGCATCCGTCTTTGAAACATTTCCAAGGATTCATTTGTATTTCCACTTATCATGTGACTAGGATCGGATTAAGTGGCTAAATTAGTTCCCAAATGAATCATCAACCATGTAAATCGGTTCATATTTAGTGAAGTTATGCACGGAAATAAAATTCAACAATACCAGACCAACGTCCGTCGGACGGTGAATATCTGATCTTTGCGGTTAAAAAATTGGCCAAGTCGTAACGCTATCGGCCAAGTCATGACGCCCAGTTTCAATTAAGGGGCGGATTTTTCTAATGTGAAACGGATAGGCTGAAGAGTCAAAAGCCCATTGATCTCTTCACGGTTAAAGCAGGGTGCTATTAGGAAGGAGACCCAGTATTCTGTAGACCCTTTAAAGCAATGTTGAATTCCAATGGCAATTTTGCTTCTATTCTCATAATATCTATCACGGTTACCAGGATCAACTAGGAGTTAAAAGAGCTCGGTTGTTATGATGGCAATGAATAGATCTACTCCTTACATTAAACAGTTAATTTCTTGTTGCCAGTCTTCATACAAACGTATGAAATTGTGCACTTATGTCGTTATTGGTAGCAATAAATGTCATTTCTGTTACCATTTTTGAAGACTTTTCACAACTTGCATTTCGAGTATGTTTCAAAGCGTTCAGAAAATTTGCCAAAATTGAGAATAAAAAAGATTTAGGTTTGAACGGTGCTGAGAGCTGTCAGATGACCCATCAAGTTTGTAGAGATACAAAAGAAATGCATTCATTTTAACTTTCATTGACAGTCAAGTATCTAAGCATCTTGATTAGACCAGGGAGGTGATATTAGGTGATACCTAATATCACCTCCCTGATTAAACCTTGGCCCCGTCGTTAACAAACCTCAGAATCAAAGAATGTCTTGACAAAGGCAATTGTTTCATGATCACTTGTGTGTGAAAGGAAAAGATCATTAGAAAAGAGTAAAGTCAACTGGGCTTAACCATAGGAACAGAAGACCTGTCAATCAAAGTTTTTTACCTGGAAGGGATTAAATCATTTTAAAGTGTTTATTGTCCAGCAGGTCTGCACAAGGGCGGATACAGGGGGTGCAACTGGGGGCAGTTCCCCCTTCACGATTTTATGGTTGGATTTGCGCCCACCTATGTAACTGTATTGTAAGCATAATTTCATTTGTCAAAGCCTGTGTCCGACATCCTAGGGCGCACTATGTAGTAGGCCTACGGTATGTACATGAAATTTCGTGCTGAAAACCACAGCACTAGTTTCCATTTTTTTAACGTAGCCGAATGATCTTAGTTACTTCTGGTCTGCGATATATGTCATGACAAACTTCTGTGCACACTCACTACCTGAATACCTGGCCCCATAGACCAGAGTTGTTTATTACATGAAACCGCACCCATCGTACGAGAATTTACGACCTGTAACAAATGTCACTCTGTTACAAAACACTGTCTGTCACGTATGTTCAGTTAGCTTCCGTATCGTATATCGCAGACAAACCGATTGAGATCGAAAAGCTAGACCAGCCTAACCTACATTGACATTTTAGTCATAGGCGTCGGAAGCTGTTCGAGACTGGGGGAGGGGCTGAACCTTGTTTCGGATCGCCGTCCTGGGGAAGGGGTCTAAGGGAACGGTGTCCCTCCTCTTTGGAAAATTTTTTCATATTTGAGGGTCCTAAGATGCAACTTGGTGCATCATTTTGGACAAATTTTAAGGTAAATGACTGCAAATTTTGGACATTTCTTACAGAAGAGACAAATAAGGGTTCGCTTTGGAAAATTTTTGGATATTTGTGGGTCCTTAGATGCAATTTAGTGCATCATTTTGGACAAATTTTAAGGTTAATTACTACAAATTTTTGACATTTCTCACAGAAGAGACAAATAAGAGGTTTTTGTCATTGGAAAGTGGGAGCTGAAGCATAATCCCGCCCCCACAAATTTCGCTGGGGGCTGTGCCACCAGACCTCGCTTCCAACGATCTTTATTCTAGTTAGGCAGTGCCATACTGCGGGAACAATCACCTGCTGGATTCTCATGACATAAAAGGTGAGCCTATTTTTTACAATTGGAATTGGGATACATACATCCAGGAACGACGACACAGGGAGCAGGAAGGGAAACCGCCCCCTATCATTTGCAAGAAAAAGGTTAAAGAGAAGGAAAAGAAGGGAAAAAAGAAAAGGAGAAAACGCAAGAAAAGAAAAGGAAGAAGCGAAAGAGACAGAAGGAGAACAGAAGAGGAGGGTTAGACTAGAACTATATCTGATCCATGTAATTAATCCAGAGCTTCCAGGAGGCCCTATCCCGGTGTTTGCAGCCTTTAGATACCCTTTTAAAATGCACAATTTAAGAAAGGAAAATTTTCGTAATAGTTCAAGAATGTTTCTGTGGACTCCACACACGAATTTTTGGGGAAAAATTTTTCCCGAATAGAAGGCATAAAGTATCCAAAAGGGGGCTTCAGGAGGTTTGTTGACAACATAACCTCTCTTAGACAACAAAGGCTTCCCTCCTTCGTTTCACCCAACCAAAAGTTAGAATTCACTAAATTAGAAACATTTTCCAGCCATATATGATCAGTTTCATAATTATCATAAAGATAGCACCATTTTGCATCGAAGAAACCTTAAATTAACAAAAAATTCCCAAATGGGAGGGGACACTCCTCCCCCAGCACGGTATTTTCACCGGACCAAACATTAGAATTCACTAAATTATGGACATTTCTAGCCATGTATGATCAGTTCAAAAAATGTACCAAAGACAGCACCATTTTGCATCTAATCAACCTTAAAGTATAAAAAATTTTACAGGGGAGGGACACCCCTCCCCTAAGACACCTTCCCCCGGACAGCGATCAGTCTCCCCATGATTTACCCTCCACTATAAAAATACCCTGGTGCCTCTCCTGCATACATTGTTGCATTTTTAACTCCATCCGGCTCCTTTAGAATCTGGCGCCCACTTGATCGACTGCCCCCTTTAGTGTTAGGCTAGATCCGCCCTTGGGTCTGCAGATGTGTTTCCTCCCTACCAGCTCCCCGCTTGAAGTGATAGCACAGACTGACAGAAAGCAAGCCCTAGATCTGAAAGGATGCTGAACCATGAAATAGAGGGAGAAGTGTAATTTCCCTCTCTCCATCCCTCATTGAGTCGTTCGTCTGTTCGTTCGTTCGTCTGTACGTTCGTCCGCCGACCCAATCACCTGTCTATCAACCCATCCATCAACCCACCCATACATGTGGTGTTTGAGTAACAACAGTTTACGTAGCTTTCCAAATTTCTTCATCAAAGACTCAATAAAATCAACAATAAGATCAACACTGTTCGTAAGAGTTGCCTGAAATGTCAGCAATCAAATTGCATGTAGCAGGGTGCAAATCTATCGTATAGAGGAAAGAAATGTCTTACTTCCTTTCGAGCACTTACTTATAACTTCTTTTCAGGCAGGATCATACAAAAATTACTTTGTATCCATTAAGATACAATTGAAACTGCTTGCATTGCATGCTAAGGAAACTTAAGACTTATTCAGGGAAAACGTTTTTGAAATGGGAAGGACAAATTGGCTGTAATCACCAACTTTACATAGCACACTCTAGCCATACCAGTTTCCTGTTCCGGCTCACGTTAGTTGGTTTTTGAAGATACAAAGAAACATTTTCCCTGAAGTATATTTATTCAAGATGGTGACAATAGCCTCTTATACCACGTCTGCAGTAACACGTTCTGCAGAATTACTGAAACTGAGAAACGAAGAGCTGAGTACGGTGACAATCTTATGGAATGCTCAAATGGGTATAATCATTTCCCCCTGCCTTTGTAACCAATCGCAGCTTGCTGGTTGGCTGCGGTGGCGATTTGTTCTCAATATTAGGGGCGAACATGACCCCATTTTCAAATATCTTACCGTGTGAAAAATCAAAGTCAATTGACGATTTCTAAAATATTGGGGAGACATTTCCCCCTGTCCCCGGGATCGCCGTCCATGTTTGTTGGAGTCGCAAATTTTGTCACGTGGTTTTCGGCCTTCCATTGGGGCTTGGTGTACTATTTTTCTTCAGTGTGATGCGTATCAGATCGAGACACGATTACACGATTACTTTGAAAGTACCCATACACTCTAACTTTATCTGCCCCTCAGTTATTTTTGTAATTTCCAGTGCTGTAGTCGAGTCCACACCTTACGAGTCCGAGTCCGAGTCTTAACCTGCCGAGTACGAGTCCGAGACCGAGTCACTGGCATTCGAGTCCGAGACCGAGCCCGAGTCAAAAGCTTCGAGTCCGAGTCCCTATATGGATAAACTAAGAACAGGAATTTACAAATGATCAATTTTTACACCGCCTTTTATACAATGCTGTTGTTGTTGTGTTCTGCTATAAGTCCTGGGTATGAATGGCAGTGCGCGATTGTTCTTCTTTTATTGTTTATTTTTATTTACGTTTATTGTTTGTTGAGTATGCCGAAAATGGTACTGTTTTTGTTTCCTTTCGTACGTCGTATTGGGGGAATGGCATGAATTGACGAATAGGTCTGTTGGGAAAATCGGCGTAGGTGGGATAGCTGTGACTGGGGGTAGGGTGGTTGTCAAGTTTTAAAGATCGATCTTTTAATATTTTCTATTAAAACTGTTGCAATTGTCAAACTTTTCTTATGTTCACTGCTCTGCTCTTAAAATTCGAATCGGAATATATCGACACCTTTTTTGTAAATGTTCCGGACCCAACCAGCCCTGCACTCGCAGACGTACCTTTAGTACTCTGTACGTGAGAGCGCCTTCCTTTTGAATGTGCCCCATTTCTGCAACCATTTCTGCTCATATACGTGACTAATACCGAATGTTTGTGAAGACGATGCATTTGGGATACATATTTGCCAACAAAACAATTGTGCCGACAACCTGAAAAAATATCAGTTTTGTAAGCAAAAGGCTTGCGCTAGAAGTGAGGTGTCAGGCTACATCTTGGTTTAATTGAAGTCTATTGTAGATTGACCTGTATGAACTAGCTGTGACAGTTGGAATTCTCTGGCTTCAAACCCACCTTGAATTTCAGCTCCTACATACCATCTCCAATCGCTCTGCTACAGCAGGTGGCTTCAGAATTTGCCCGACGGGGGCCAGCGACCCGAAGCCCAGATAGCCCCGATGCCGTCGGTCGAGGGGTTGGTGAGGGGGATTTGAAGAAAACCTTTGTACGAGACCACGCCATTGCGGGGTATATATTGCGTAAAAATTTGCATGTGGCTGATTGGCCTAGTGGTTAGAGCATCCGCCTTTCAGCTGGGAGACCGGGTTCAATCCCAGTCGGGTTATACCACAGACTTGAAACGTCGTTGGCTTTCTTTTTGTAAAGACAATGCATCAAGCATGATCACCGCTTATTCGTATTGATAGTTTTCCCAAAGTTTGTGATAGACCTGGTAGTCAATTTCGACTTTGAAATCCTCGGTCCCGCTAAAGTTTTTGCATGGTAGGAGAGAGCGGCCCCTAAGTTATCCCTTTCGAGAAACCAAAAAGAAAAGGAAAGGAAAACTGTAGAGGTTGTAGACCGTATCGGGGATAACACACATTGTATGGAAACCACCTGGACTACTCGATGAAGTAGCCAAACTTTGCCCCGTGAGTCGCTCAACAACTAACCGTACCGCATGACACACACGCACACCTAAGAGAACAGCAACTAGGCTTTGCGATATGGGATGAAATTTACGACCTTTACATAAAATGTGTACTCTGTCTACATGTTACTTGGTAAGGTGGATAGGACTTGTGCTATCTAGCTATGTGGAATGCAAGAACTGAAGAAACTGGAGTGAAACAAAACAAAAGTTTCGGGTTTTTATTCGAGAAATCAGGTGCGTATGCAGGAATTTTGTACCCGGGGGGAGGGCACGACTTGGACCGACCATCTAAGCGGAGCGCCACCATGAGCTGGCGTGGAGTGTATCGAGAAAATTTTGTTTTTCGTACCTCCCAGATGGCCGGAAATGGCCCTTTCCATGCTTGACAGTGGTCCCTTATACGTTCCCTTAAACAGTTTTGTTTGAAGAAACAGAGGATTCAAGACAATTTTAAACACACATTTCATCTTCGGTTATCATGACTAGCACATTCCCTGTGGACAGGGGCGGCGCCAGGGTATTTTAATAGGAGGGGCAAAACATAGGGTGAGTGATCTCTGCCCTGTGGAGGGGTCTAAGGGGAGGGTGTCCCCCTCCCCTTTGAGAAATTTTGGTTATTTAAGGTTGCTGTCATTGGTATATTACTTGAACTGATCATATATGGCTAGAAAATGTCCATATTTTAGCGAATTCAGCAGCGCGGATCCTTCCTTTGTCACTACATAATGGTGCCATCGTAGGAGAGGGGTTGTCCCCCTCCCCTTTGAGAAATTTTTGTTAATTTAAGGTTGGTTAGATGCAAAATGGTGCAATCTTTGGGATATTTTTGGAGCTGATCATATACGACTGGAAAATGTCCATAATTTAGTGAATTCTAATTTTTGGTTAGGTGAAAGAGGAGACTTTCCTGTCTAAGAGAAATATACGTTGTCAACAGACCGTCCTGAAGCGCCCCCTCCCCCTTTATTGGCTACTTTACTGCCTTGTAGTTGGGACAGTTTTTTAACGCCAAAATACGTGTATTGTGTCCACAGAAACATTCTTTGACGATTACCAAATTTTTCCTTTGCCTCAGTTTGCTTTATAAAAGGGCATCTAATGCTGGCAGTTACCTGTATAGGGCCTACCGGAAGCTCTGGATCAATGACATAAAGTGGGTAATGATATAATGCTTACAGTGGTATGGCCAGGGTTTTTCTAACGGGTTGCTATGCAGTATGTTGTGCGATCACCTGCCTGGAGAGGAGGTGTCCCTCTCCCCTTCGAAAATTTTTGAAGAATTAGGTGTCTTTACAAGCAATTCTGCATGGTGCTGTATAGGCTGCCTCTGAAATAAAATTTTCCGTTAAATTTTACTACGTATTTTAGGCCCCGGTACTAAAAAGTCCGGCATCAATGAGAGGGCCCATGGCCCAATGCCCCTTCCCCTAAATACGCCAATGAATGCTTATTACCTGATATAAAATAGAGTATGATGCTGAACACTTTACATCTTTACAACATCTGGACGAGCAGCTTCCAGTAATGGGGAATGAGCGGGAGGGAGAGGTGCAGGAAGGTGATATTAGACCCCCTGATAGGTAAAGCAAAATGGGTGAAGGACTAACAAGCGCGTCTCAGAATGCTTTTTCGTCGTAAGTGTACTGACAGTCAACATCTATAGCGATAACGCCTGCACGCGAAGCCCTCGGTAAAAATTTCTGAAAAATGTATTACGGCAAATACGTACTTTTAAGTTCCAACCATCCACCTCATGCTACAAATTAGATTAAAAAATCCCATATTGATGCAGGCTCCCTACAGATGCTTGAAGATGAATCCCTGCTTTTGTTAAATTGTTGTGATAAAAATAGTACCGGTACCATCTATTATTACCTTCATAAATGGTCAGGAGATGGAATGCAAACCCGTGACGCATGTCAATTTCAATTGCCGAAAAAACATATATGCCACTCAAAAAGCCAGTCTTTTATCTGGTAATTCGGAAATAGCTTTGGACTTTTGCTGCTGTGCTTCTCTGGGAGTTGCTATGGGAAGATATTGGTAATAAGAACAACATTGCCGTAAGGTTTGAAGCTTGCGGAGCGCGTGAAACTTTTGATAGTTTGTGAAGGATTTGCGAAAATTCTGATAGTCTGAGAAACGTTTGTGATAAAAAATGATTGCCATAAAACCAATCATTCGGTCGAAAACACACATCACCCTACACCCTACAGAAATCTATAGCTTAAACGCGTTTTGGAATCATTTAAAAATTTTCCGAATTTTTCGGTTGGGGGCACACTCCCTCGTGCCCCCCGTGCCGGAGCCACTGTCTACACATAACCCTAAGTGTATCAGCCATTCCCCAATTTATAAAATGTCAGATTCGTCGTTTAATGAAATTTCATGAGGATTTGACACGAAGTCGATTGTTCATCACCAGAATCCTGCAGAATAGCGTGAAGTAAAAGAGGCGAACGGTAGTGTGAGGGGTGAAGGAGGGGGATCTTATTTTTACGGCTATTCTGGAAACAACCCCTTCCCCGAAAAATGTCCACCTCCCACCGGGACCTCTCAAAAGGGGAAATTGAGGCTCACCCATCGCACCGGTTGCTGACTATTGTATCCTCCACGAACCAGGTTGGTAGACTGAATAAGCTAGTCGGGAACATTCAGAGGCAGTTCAGTAAGGCAGCTAGCTACTCCGCTGCTACCATATCATCAAACGAGCTATTTCCGTTCCCTCATCCCTCTCTTTCTTCCCTCTTTTCTTTCTTTTTCTATTTTCCTCCTCGCCTCTCCTTATTTCTCTTCTTTCCTCTTCCTTTTTCGTCTCCTTTCTTTTCTCTCTCTCATTTGTTTCTCCTCCCCTCCTACGGGGGGGGGCGTGCCCATTGCCCCCTGGATACGCGCCTGGAAATTGTCCTCTTGAGAGAGAGAAAAATAGAAAACCGTCGGGGCGACTAGTCGCGGTCGGGAACTGCATACTTTAAGACTCCTCGACGACACTAAAAATTCCCCGACTGGGCCATGGCTCCCCTGCCCCCACCAGGCGTCACCCTTTTGCTACATCCCTTCGTGCAAACCATACCATAATCAAATAATCTACCCACCAACTCACATCCTCACTGCAGTCAAATCGACGGGCCATATAGTTTGACGTATGTAATCCAGTGGTGATGCGGGGAGCTAGGCAGGCCAGTTGAAATGAACTTACGAAACCTTAGGAGACCAAATGCCCTTTGATAAATAGAAACACATATAGGCCGAATATTATTTTCTTTCCTCTGCCTTTTCTTATTTGAACTGTGCTTTTTTAAATAATGATAATTTACAATAAAGAATACGGTATTGAGATACAACTTTTTGAAGCCTGGTTGCTTACTACTCAAGGTGATTTAGGAAACTCTTTTGGCAAAAAATATTTTTGTTACGCTGTTACGCTATATTTTTAGGGCCTTTAAGAATATCAAAATTTTTGTTACGCCAACAGAAAGTGACGCTCCGCTCAGATAAAGTCACGCCAAACCGTGCACTTTCTCCCCAGCCATACACATTTGAAAAAGGTTTGCGCCACCTGAATCTGACATAAATTTATTTGTTTGCCGCTCTGTCAGGCCAGAATTGGGCCTAATGGATCATCGGTTGAGTGCGCATTCAATGTCATAACAGATAGCATAGATAACTGTTCTTTTGATGTCCACTATTTTGTAAACACCATCAGAGCTTCTAGGGCTACGCCCTTTTTATTCCATTCGGTGCTGCTCTGAAACCGGACCTGTTGACGTGACGGCCCCTTAGACACCACATATTCAGGTGGAACGCTAACCATTTCTAACTGAAACCTAAAGGCAAAACCATGGATTCGCTTCTGGTTGTGGCCTTTGAAATCTCCCCGATTAAACTCCTATGCCACCAGCGAAAAAAATTAAGGGACCCTATTTAAGTAGTTTTAGGGCCTTAAAGAATATCATCAACACTTTACAGCGCATATTGCAAAGACATACCGTGTGAAGAACTATGTGACGACGGATTAATTGCAAAAAAAAAAAAAACTGTTTTCCAAATTCTGCCGGCCTCAAGTCCGGTCTCGGGAAATTTAGCGCCGTGTCACGAGTCCGGACTGTACGAGACCGAGTCCAAGTCCGAGTCCGAATCCGAGTCCGAGCCTTCCGAGTCCGAGTCACAGGTCCGAGTCCTTAAAATCGTGACTCGAGACTGGTCTCGAGTCTGAGACCAGTCTCCAGTACTACAGCACTGGTTATTTCATTACATGGAAATTTTGGCCATGACCCGTTTTAAGCTATTTAACGGTACTCTAATAACAAAAAACAGCCCACGTGGTGAAAGTGAGGAAGTCCTTTTTCGAAGGATGATAAACCTATAGGCAGTTTGAAGGACTCACTTTCAGTTTGAAGGACTCACTTTTTAGATAATTTTGTCCTACATAGACCATGTGAGTGAGATTCGGTTTACAAATAGTTGGAGATCTGAACCCGGCCTTGCAGTCTACCGCTATAACATCGGAAGGTTGGACAAATCTTTAAAATATCCTTACCCTTACCCTTATCTGTTCTTCTCACGGGTAAGGTAAAGCATACGCAACCAGAAGATAAACCAGAGGAGCCTTTAATGTTACAAGTTATTGTGCCAAAATGTATGTAAAATATCTAGAATGTATAAATAGATATTTATTTTTTAAGGGACCATTGTTTTACGGTAGTTAACTTTAGACATACATTAAGCACAAATTAAACTAAACTAATTGCTTTTGCCATGCCCTTCAGGTATTAATACATCTACAATTATGCACTGGACCTATATTAGAGTGTGTACTTTTCTCTGCTCAGACAGGTGACATTTATGTATACATTTTCAACATTATCACTACACATTAAAATTTAAACTAATACTAATTTGCCGCCATTAACTGGCCTTTCTGACGTAAAACCATTTTCTGCGCGAAGTATAAGGTTTGAACAATTTGTTCATGCAGCAAATTAAAAAAGAAGACATACGGGAGTCGGTGATGCTTCCGGCTTTTCCATGAGATCGACATGGTGTATGATCGGTGCTCCGAAGGCGTATTAACTATACTAAAAAATCGCTAGCAAGGAACAAAGTTTTTCCTGCAAAACACTAGATTAAAGACTCTAGAATCTGCTTAGAGTAGTAATGCAACAGAATTTTAACTGCAGAAGCACCCAGAAAGCCTTTCACGAACAGTACCAAAATCCAGTGCCACTCCCTAGTTTTTCACCTGACCTTTCCAAACTGTCTAATATTCTGCATTTTAGGCACTTAAATTCAAATAAGAACATACATGCAATTGATACACGTAGCAAAATTTGTAACCTAAACAAAGCATATTTTAGAATCTTTAAAATTTTGAACATTGCTACAATGAACTTCATGTAAGATACAAACAGCAAATGAATATTCATGAAGCAAATTTTTACAGCTGCACCATAGACTTGGGCCAAACATTTCTAAGCTTGTGCCAAGCACAAGGGCGTAGGAAGCAGGGGGGCCTGGGGGTGAGAGCCCCCCAGCGAAATTTTCAAGGGGCTAAAAAAAGTAAAACAATTTCAGTAATTTACCTTAGAATTTATCTAAAATGATGCACCAGAATGCATCTAAGGACCCTCTAAAGAATGTCAAAAATGTGCAGTAATTTACCTTTACATTTGTCCGAAATAATGCACCAAATTGCATCTTGGGACCCACAAATATCACAAAATTTTCCAAAGGACTAAAAAAAGTCAAAATTTTGCAGTAATTTAACTTAAAATTTTTCAAAAATGATGAACCAAATTGCAACTTAGGATCCTTAAATATCAAAAATTTTCCAAACGACTAAGAAATGTCTGAAATGTGCATTAATTTACCTAAAAAATTTTAAAAGATGATGCATCAAATTACATCTAAGGACCCTCAAATACTAAAATTTTCCAAGGAGTAAGAAGAGTAAAAAAAATTGCATTGATTTACCTTAAAATTTTCCAAAATGATGCACCAAATTGCAACTTAGGACCCTAAAATATCAAACAAAATTTCTAAAGAACTAAGAAATGTCAAAAATGTGCATTGATTTGCCTTCAAATTTTTCCAAAATGATGAACCAAATTGTATCTAAGGATCCTAGAATATCAAAAAATTTTCCAAAGGGGAGGGGGACACCACCTCCCCTCATACCCCTCCTCCAGGGCGGCGATCCGAAACAAGGTTCAGCCCCCCAGTCTTGAACAGCTTCCTACGCCGGTGGCCAAGCATACCCGTTACAGATGGTAAAATGGTAAAATTTCTTCAATCGTTTAAGCTTTAGTTGCACATGCACAAAGGCCCGATCCAAATCTTGGGTAGAAAAGACAAACCGTATCTTATTATCTGCTTGAAATACTCGTTTCTTGCATTGTGGATAAACTTTTCCTAAAATTTGAAAGAAAATTGTTACCCGCAAAAGTAAACAAGGCGAGAAACTCAACTGTGGTACCAACGTCTGAGCTTCAGTATGTATTTTTACCCATCTCGGGGACTTCGATATGTACCTGTCTGCACGCTTGTCTAGTTAATAATTAGTCTTACCCTTCTGGTCGTATTTTGTAAGAAATAACTTGCTCTGAACGAGTACCGAGCACTTTCCGATAATTGCAACCATGCTTTTATAAAACTGTGTCTGCCAAAGGGTTAGGAAACAAAGGTATGAAATCATCCATACAGTGGTGTCAATTATATGAAGAAATGTGAACAGCTAGCCTAAGTTTTAAAAATACGTTGCACAATTTGGCTAACCTTTTAAACAGGTTTGTATTCTAAACATATTTATCAAGTGTACACTGCATGTCAAGGAGTTATTGCCATTTTATACAGAACATTTGTGGAGTAATCACGTGTTTAGCATTTCCGTGTTAATTGTATTTTTAAAATGTTTTGTCTGCTCAGAATTTTTTAAAGTACAAAACACATTTCCCAACATGCAGAGTAATTTTGAAAGGAATTATTCTTTTGGAAGTAAGTTTCTCACAATGAAACATGCGATTGTGATTCCGTTCACTTTCAGAAAACGATTTTCCAACAATTTGCCTGCCATTAGTACGCAAGCAGATGAGATTAAACTTTTGATCCATCGAGTTATGCTCTGACCAAAAGTGCACAATGTTTGATAAAAAATTAAATCAATACTGACAAATGCTTATTCAGAATCTACAAGTGAAATACTGTCGTTAATATTTTTCTGAGCAGCCCTGTACCGGATAACATCTAAAAACTGTCGTATATCTGTTCATGTCAAGTCACCAGTGAAACCTTTTTTCATAAGAGAAAACCTGTTTGGTGAGAATGGATAATCAAGTAATGGCTTGTTTGAGTCTTGCAGAGATAAACAACTAACAGACTACTGACAGTTTTTTTTTTTCAATTTTGAAACGAAATTGGCCTCCAGTTACCAATGTTTTGAACGTCTTTTCCCTTCACCGTGATAATGCACATCTTATCTGTTCTGAAGAGTTTTCTGATAAGCCCGCATTCAAGGGCATAAACAGCAACGGCTTTATCTGCGGCCAAAAATATTCATAAAACTTGACGGGAATCCCATCGCTTCTAGGTATCTTTCTTGTAAAATTTTAAGTAACATCCTGTCATGCTTCTTTTGATAAATCTTTTTTTTTTTCTTTTTTTAAATCATCTTTAATTCCTTCTATACCTTTAGGAATCAATTCAGCACAACGTTTGTGCCTGTGATGTATGCCTGCAATCACGTAGGAAATGTATATAAATTTTCTCATAACACCCGAAGTGACGTTTTTTGAGAAACGACAATATGTAGCCACTCAATGCTACTTGAACGTTTGACACAGTAATGGCTGGAGATGAAAGAAAGTAGATGAGAGATTGGGATGAGAAAAGATGCTTCACGTGTCTCATATCATGTGTCTCATATCATGTGTCTCATATCTCTTACAAAGATTAAGGATAAAAATATTTGTTGAAATGGTCTCATATCCATCACTAACCAACGATCATGAATGCGCCAATAGTGCAGAAAGAAAAGGTCGGTGACATGCACATATCATACTTTTTATTTGATGTAAAGAGCAATGATAAATAGCAAAATTATTATCACACTCCATCGTTTCTGCACAAACACTAATTTGCATAGGCGAAGGAAGCTGTTCCCAACTGGAGTTGAACGTTGTTTTGAACAATTTTTGAATATTTGGGTCCTTAGATGCAATTTGGTACAATTTTTTGGCAAATTTTAAGGAAATTACTGCACATTTGAACATTACAGAGGGAACAGATTTTCGTCTTGAATTGAGGGGGACGGAATCATAATTCCGCCCACTACATTTTTGACAGGGTGCTTTAGCCCACCCAGCAACCTCCCCCGTTTCCTAAGCCTAAGCTTTTTTGCACATACATCTTAAATGAACACTAGCTACATATGCATGCAAACTAGTGACGTGGGAGGAAGTCACATGGTACTTTGTATGTTTGTTTAACTTTTATTCCAAGGAATGCTGGTACGCTTTGAAGAGAAACTTTAAGAGAAGCTGTTGATAGCTTAAAAAATTGGAAAATTGCATAATTATCAAACTTAATTGGCTGGTGAGAAATTTAAAGGTAATTAGTACGGGATTAACGAAAGACAAACAGTGCAACACTTTTAATCAAAATGTTTACATAGCCAATAAATAATCTCAGAAATGGTCAAACTTTGTAGAGTAACATCATTCAGCTACTACGAATGTATTGAAAGGAAAGACTTTGTTACTTGTCGTTATCTTTCAACCCCGATTGCTAAACTGTTTCCATATTCTTACCAACTTTATAGATCAATTGAGTTCTTAACCCTTAATCTTGCAATTTCTTTGTTCCATTATTCCCCGTTATCCCTTTGAACTTATGTCCTGTCATATGTTCCGACACACAAGAGTACAAAACTTAACTCGAGTGTAAAGTACGACTATTATCTTAGTTTACTCATCATAAATGGAAATGAGTTTTTCAAAGGACGATGCACAGTTGAACTCGGAAGAAATAAATGTGCAGTCTACAACTAACTCAACATCTACAAAACGTGTGTCCCCAAAATAAAGGAAGAATAACATTTTTTACCAACGACATCACCAATTCTCACTGAAAACTTTTGTGGCTAAAACTAGGAAACTTTTTATAAGTAAATTTCTCACCTTTCCGGATCCTTCCTGATAACATAACTCACCTCGTCGTAAATATTGACCCTCACTTCTTTTTTATGAAATTGGCGCATATATGCCCACACGTGCGCACTTCAAGAAATTGTTTTAGTTCTAAGATAAAAATTACGGCGAAAATACCATTGTGCCTGCCGCTGCTAGGATTAATGCGGTTCGGAAATATCTTGCCTACAACTGTCGCTTATTCTTTGGTTATCCCGCATTTAGTCCTTTGTAGCAGTTAATGAGGGTTTTGAGCTTTGGACTATTGGAACTGATGACGACCTTAAAGGGTAATGAGCTGCTTTTACACCATTCGTAGTAGCTCCATGGTTATATCTCGAGAGAGATGACAACTATGCAAATGATTTCAACAGCATCAGAATTATCCTAAGTGGATCTTATAGTCTTTGACTTTGATTTAAAACACTTTTTGGATTACGATAGTATATCAAAATCTATTGCAGCCATACTCCCCCTTTTCCCAGTTTCTTATGTTAAGCCTTTGAGTTCTCAACGTTTTGATTACTCATCTACTTACGCCGCAAAAAACAAACACAACTGATCTGTCAATGTTATATGAACGATTCCTGCACGACTTGTGAACAGTTTATCAAATTTATCAGGAAATGCGTTTCAGTCGTTATAATTATTAAGTTATGGAAAATATTGTCCATATAAATACAACAAATTCGGAGTTTTAAGGTTGACTCGAAGATCCGAATGAACCTTTAAGATCAACGTTTGCAAGTTTGAAGTGTTTGTCATTGTGTGTGCGTGCTTGGAATATTTGACGGGTTCACGCGCATGTGCCAGGGAGCTTAAGGTGAGCCTGCTTGCTACTGGTACTTATGCAGACGACAACACAGAGCACAACGTGCCCCTCGTTTGGAGGCAGGCACGTATTATTGCAAGTTTCACCAACAAATTCACACAGCTGATTTTTTAACCAATCGCATACGCGCGTAAATCTACTACATGCGCATGCAGTCTGCTGCTGGCGTGTCATGTGCTTCATTGCTTTTGCCTCCAAAAACACGCCGCGTGACCTCAATTCATAAGGCCTATTGACCGGCCTTTTTTGGTTAGATCGATGCACGAAATTTGAACGTAGCCTTGTCAGGTTCCTTCACGATGTAACAGAGGGATCCATCAGGTAACCAAAACCAAATCCATGATTCTCAGAGGACGAGACAGTCTCATATGTGTGAAATCCATCGCAATCCTTGAAACATTAAGTGTATGATTAGTTGTTACAACTTACAAGTCCATACATACCTTTACAGAGATTTTAAATTGAGGACCCCGTCAGTTTAACAGAAACATCAGTGAGAAACAAATGTGCAGCTTTCTTAGCAACAGTGTGTTCACTGTGGAGGAACATGTGGGCACATCCCAACCCACCCCTAATTGAACGATAAGACAAACCCTTACCTAACACATCGATGGAATGGGGCTGTAGGCCTACGTGGGTTGAGGGCGTTAGTAGAGATGGTACGTGTATACTGGAACCATCCGAAGGATGCTGGAACAAAGTAATGATCATGAGGAAGATTTTATGGACAAAGAATGGTGGCTTACGTTACTTAAGGTCATAAATTTCCAAATGTAATGTGACACGAGTACCACTCCAAATCAATGTGACACGAGTACCACAAGTTACTATATGACCTCCTCACTGTCGTATAGCAGAGCGAACTTACGAATTGCCACCTTGCAGCACTGCTGGAGCAACTCCCTGGCTGGAGTACTCTTAAAAAACTTTGGATCAGGGAGTTGCTTGGATAATGCATTTGGCAGACATTCGTTATGGTGTCAACAAACTTTGCCAAAATAAATATGACGTGCTCTTGCTTTTCAGTTCCTTGCCTTTTTAATAAGCATTAGTTTCTTTTGTCTAATTTGCAGTATACGCTGATATAAGAATGTATTTGTCCTACGTCGTATTCTGGCTTGTGATGTTATTTCATAAACTGAAAAGTGGTTCTTTGTGATTATGTTGATAAGATCAGATTCGTTAAAGTGCTCTGCAAATATTATAAAGTATTATAAAGTATATTAAAAAGTACAATCAAAACTGTCTTCAGCCAATAAAACCACTCTGAACAAAACTTCATACGAGATTGCCTATAGGGAATTTTAGTAGCTGCTTACGTTCGAAGACAGAATTATGGGAGCAGTATATAACTGGGTGTCTTTTCTTATATATGTGCATCAAAACTAGATACGCACAAACACCTACTGCAAATTTCCTGAATGGAACATGGTCGAACACTAGTGACTATTTTTAAACATTGCAAAAGAATTTTGAAGTAGTACGGGAATTTCAGGCAATGAGCCGACCGGATGCAGGCTTAATGGATCTTGTTAAATTTTTTTCCAGGCTCTTCTGATATGTCAATTATACAAATGCTATTACAGAAGCTACATATTCTAAGTATGGATTAAATGTTTTGAGCTTCGAAAAGTGCAACTTTGTGAGACTATCGTTTTCTACTTTTTCTTAAAGGTTCGTTGACATTTGGATATGAAAGTATCACACCTGAAGGTACATATATATATATATATATACATAAACATAAATTCTTAATTCTTAATTTTTACTATATGGGCCAGATTTCAGAGCCTTTAAGAAAAAAATTCAGTTGATTAACTACTAAAAGAAAACTAGTGTACATTTTACCATTTTTAAGTCATTTAGTCATAAATAATCATTACATTACATATATATATATACTGCACAGAAAGTGCTAGAAGAGTATATTCTGGATAAAAGGATCTTGGGGATGGTAAAACGAGGGAAGGCCGTGTCTTTTAACTATTAAATTCCTTACAATCTTGTCCTAAACATGCATAATTACAAGTATCATCTTAATATAATTTGTAACTGCACTTTGACTCGTAAGTCAAACACTAGCTCGTTCCAGTTGGTGACTTGTGCAGTCACTTGTGTTGCTCACTCACATAGAGGGTTTATGGCCCGGGGCAAGCTTTGTCTGGGCAAGCTTTTTTCTGGGAGCTATATAAAAGGTGTTTTTCGCTTAAATTGGAGGAGGGGCTCGAAGTAAACATAATTCTTAATTCTTAATTTTTACTATATGGGCCAAATTTCAGAGCCTTTAAGAAAAAATTCAGTTGCTTAACTACTAAAAGAAAACTAGAATACATTTTACGATTTTTAAGTCATTTAGTCATAAAAAATCATTACAAATGATTACATTTAAGGCCTTGATGCACTTATTCACGGTGCCAAGAGGCAAAATGTAGGGGAAGCCCTAAGGGCTAACGCGTTAATAAATTCACAAAGTGTATCTGCCATTTCAGCCTTTTTAACTCCAATTTGGAATAAGCGAGTTCGATAATTCGTTGCCGCACGGAATTGTAGGATACACGCGGGATAAACAAACCGAGCTCAGTACATAGTGTACTGCGTTCCCTATTTTCGTGCGTTTCCAATTTTCGCGCAGTACATACATATACCATTTAGCTTAATTCTAAGTGTGTTCAGCCAAACTGAAAGAAAATACGGGAAACTCTTTCCTACTTTACGGCAGGTTAAAATATCATTTTTACACCCAAAAGGCAGTTTATATGCAGTCCACTGCACAAAACCGCACGTAAGAATCCTCTTCATAATTGTGTTGGGTTAAAACAGGATGAATCGACAAATTACTAAAGTAAACTCAGATTTTGGAAGGCCGTGTTGCAGGTACGGGTATGCTTTGTTTATGCCGACAGTTTGGAGCCATCATTAATTAGTACGTAGAGGACTAAGAAATTTCTTTTGCAAAAATGCCTACTAAAGGATTGCCAGGAACGTAAGTTGTAAGTTACTCCATGAAATTTGTTTCAATGTATAGTCATATGTCAAAAATTTTAACTTCCCCAAAAAGGGTGAATAAGGACACGGACTCGATTCCGGACTCGAGTCCATTTTTCGTCGGACTCGGAATTGGCCCGGAATGTGATGTCCTGGAAACCGAAAAGGCCCAGAATGGGCTCAGCTGAACCTGGACTCGGAGCCGATTCCAAGCCGAGTCCACCAAAATGAAAGTTTCATTAATGCGCCGAGGCAACATTATTATAGGTACACAATTTAACAAGTAAATGGCCACAAACAGTCAACTAAATTACAGGGTCAGGAAGGGTATGAAACTGACTCATGCATGAAATGTGCCCGCTTCATCATAGGTGTAATTGTAAACAATACAAAAAGATTTGTCTGACGCGCTGCATTGCCAAACGGTCGGACTCGGAATTGGCCAGGAATTGAAAAACCTGGAATCGGAATTGGCTCGGAATCAGAGGGTACTGGACTCGGAAAAGGCCCAGAATGCTCGCTACTGGAAACGAAATTGGCACGGAATGGGGTTAGAATGGACTCGGTTCCAGCCCTGGTCACTTATTATTCTTTTAAAGCCAAACGTGCCCGGCGAGTGGGAAGATAAATGTAAAATGCTAGAATTTTGAGTTCGAAGCTGTATCGGTGTCTGGATCAAACATGACGTGACTGAAAATTCTGAAGTCACACCCAGTGTTCAATTTAATACAGTATAAGCAGTGTAAAGAAGAACTCCGATGGGCAAACGTAGTGTTTGGCAGAAATTTTAACCAAGTTGCGAGAGTGTTGTAAACCATGGGTTGGGGAAGCTCCGGCCCGTGAGATCATTTGGACCGTTTTATCTACCATTCATCCGGTATAGGCATGGCCGTAGAGACTGTTTTTCTCGGGGAGGGCGATGATTTTACTCGACTCCAGAGTCTGGAGTATAGAATTTAAGTGTCCAATTTTCAGCCCGACTTATACAAAATATCTGCCCGATTTAGTCAGGTTTCTGACATTTGGGGGCGGGCGCCCCAGACCCCTGATCCCGGTCATGGGTATGGGCTAAATACGTTGCTTGATGCCGCTTCTGGTGTAGTACTACACGTCACAGGTTGCACAATGACGAGTGCTTTGTAAAGCATGTCTTTACGTGTTTACCGAACATAAACTAAATTCATGGGAAACTAAGGGAATTTATTTCGTCCGTACCGTATTAGTCCCAGTGGATTCTATGGCTTAGACCCCCTCATCCTCCCTTGAGTGGGTCTTATATTGAAGAAGTGAATAACTTTTCGATGTAATGCGATTATGAAACCTTATGTGCCTTCAAATCGATATTTTTTTCGGCGCGCTTCGCCTGCTTTTTCTTAGTTGCTTGTTTGCTATTAAATATACTTCAGACATCATAAGTATATTTAATAGCGTCGTCGTCGTCATCGTCATCGTCATCGTCATCGTCATCGTCATCGTCAATAATAATAATAATAATAATAATAATAATAATAATAATAATAATAATAATAATAATAATAATAATAATAATAA